>JBBPBR010000465.1:34344-97575 GCA_037974775.1 Cicer pinnatifidum
TCCTCCCTAGGCTTATTCTTGTCCAATTAGGGTTTTTAACCAATCTTTTGCATCCAATAAGTTCAATTGTGTCATTGGATGAACATTTAGGTCATGTTCGTCCTCCCTAGGCTTATTCTTGTCCAATTAGGGTTTTTAACCAATCTTGTGCATCCAATAAGTTCACTTGTGTCATTGGATTAACATTTAGGTCATTTTCGTGCTCCTTAGGCTTATTCTTTTCCAATTAGGGTTTCTAACCAATCTTGTGCATCCAATAGGTGTGTTTGCGACATTGGATGAACATTTAGGTCATTTTCGTCCTCCCTAGGCTTATTCTTGTCCCATTACGGTTTTAAACCAATCTTGTGCATCCAATAAGTTCAATTGTGTCATTGGATGAAAATTTAGGTCATTTTCGTCCTCTCTATGCTTATTCTTGTCCAATTAGGGTTTTTAACCAATCTTGTGCATCCAATATGTTCATTTGTGTCATTGGATGAACATTTAGGTCATTTTCGTCTTCCCTAGGCTTATTCTTGTCAAATTAGGGTTTCTAACCAACCTTGTGCATCCAATAGGTGTGTTTGTGTCATTGGATGAACATTTAGGTCATTTTCGTCCTTCCTAGTCTTATTCTTGTCCAATTAGGGTTTTAAGCAATCTTGTGCATCCAATAAGTCCATTTGTGTCATTGGATAAATAGTTAGGTCATTTTCGTCCTCCCTAGGCTTATTCTTGTCAAATTAGGGTTTCTAACCAATCTTGTGCATCCAATAGGTGTGTTTGTGTTATTTGATGAACATTTAGGTCATTTTCGTCCTCCCTAGTCTTATTCTTGTCCAATTAGGGTTTTAAGCAATCTTGTGCATCCAATAAGTTCATTTGTGTCATTGGATGAATAGTTAGGTCATTTTCGTCCTCCCTAGGCTTATTCTTGCCAAATTAGGGTTTCTAACCAATCGTGTGCATCCAATAGGTGTGTTTGTGTCATTGGCTGAACATTTAGGTCATTTTCGTCCTCCCTAGGCTTATTCTTGTCCAATTAGGGTTTTTAACCAATCTTGTGCATCCAATAAGTTCATTTGTGTCATTGGATGAATAGTTAGGTCATTTTCGTCCTCCCTAGGCTTATTCTTGTCAAATTAGGGTTTCTAACCAATCGTGTGCATCCAATAGGTGTGTTTGTGTAAGTGGATGAACATTTAGGTCATTTTCGCCCTCCCTAGGCATATTCTTGTCCAATTAGGGTTTTTAACCAATCTTGTGCATCCAATAAGTTCATTTGTGTCATTGGGTGAACATTTAGGTCATTTCCGTCCTCCCTAGGCTTATTCTTGTCCAATTAGGGTTTCTAACCAATCTTGTGCATCCAATAGGTGTGTTTAGTCATTTGATGAACATTTAGGTCATTTTCGTCCTCCCTAGGCTTATTCTTGGCCAATTAGTGTTTTTAACCAATCTTGTGCATCCAATAAGTTCATTTGTGTCATTGGATTAACATTTAGGTCATTTTTGTCCTCCCTAGGCTTATTCTTGTCCAATTAGGGTTTTTAACCAATCTTGTGCATCCAATATGTTCATTTGTGTCATTGGATGAACATTTAGGTCATTTTCGTCCTCCCTAGGCATATTCTTGTCCAATTAGGATTTTTAACCAATCTTGTGCATCCAATAAGTTCACTTGTGTTAGTGGATTAACATTTAGGTCATTTTCGTCCTCCCTAGGGTTTAGGGTTTAGGGTTTAGGGTTTAGGGTTTAGGGTTTAGGGTTTCTAACCAATCTTGTGCATCCAATAGGTGTGTTTGTGTCATTGGATGAACATTTAGGTCATTTTCGTCCTCCCTAGGCTTATTCGTGTCCAATTAGGGTTTTTAACCAATCTTGTGCATCCAATAAGTTCATTTGTGTCATTGGATTAACATTTAGGTCATTTTCGTCCTCCATAGGCTTATTCTTGTCCAATTATGGTTTCTAACCAATCTTGGGCATCCAATAGGTGTGTTTGTGTCATTGGATTAACAATTAGGTCATTTTCGTCCTCCCTAGGCTTATTCTTGTCCAATTAGGGTTTTTAACCAATCTTGTGCATCCAATAAGTTCAATTGTGTCATTGGATGAACATTTAGGTCATTTTCGTCCTCCCTAGGCTTATTCTTGTCCAATTAGGGTTTTTAACCAATGTTGTGCATCCAATAAGTTCATTTGTGTCATTGGATGAACATTTAGGTCATTTACGTCCTCCCTAGGCTTATTCTTGTCCAATTAGGGTTTTTAACCAATCTTGTGCATCCAGTAAGTTCATTTGTGTCATTGGATTAACATTTAGGTCATTTTCGTCCTCCCTAGGCTTATTCTTGTCAAATTAGGGTTTCTAACCAATCTTGTGCATCCAATAGGTTTGTTTGTGACATTGGATGAACATTTAGGTCATTTTCGTCCTCCCTAGGCTTATTCTTGTCCCATTAGGGTTTTTAACCAATCTTGTGCATCCAATAAGTTCAATTGTGTCATTGGATGAACATTTAGGTCATTTTCGTACTCCCTAGGCTTATTCTTGTCCAATTAGGGTTTTTAACCAATCTTGTGCATCCAATAAGTTCAATTGTGTCATTGGATGAACATTTAGGTCATTTTCGTCCTCCCTAGGCTTATTCTTGTCCAATTAGGGTTTCTAAACAATCTTGTGCATCCAATAGGTGTGTTTGTGTCATTGGATGAACATTTAGGTCATTTTCGTCCTCCCTAAGCTTATTCTTGTCCAATTAGGGTTTCTAAACAATCTTGTGCATTCAATAGGTGTGTTTGTGTCATTGGATGTTCATTTAGGTCATTTTCGTCCTTCCTAGGCTTATTCTTGTCCAATTAGGGTTTTTAACCAATCTTGTGCATCCAATAAGTTCATTTGTGTCATTGGGTGAACATTTAGGTCATTTTCGTCCTCCCTAGGCTTATTCTTGTCCAATTAGGGTTTCTAACCAATCTTGTGCATCCAATAGGTGTGTTTAGTCATTTGTTGAACATTTAGGTCATTTTCGTCCTCCCTAGGCTTATTCTTGTCCAATTAGGGTTTTTAACCAATCTTGTGCATCCAATATGTTCATTTGTGTCATTGGATGAACATTTAGGTCATTTTCGTCCTCCCTAGGCTTATTCTTGTTCAATTAGGGTTTTTAACCAATCTTGTGCATCCAACATGTTCATTTGTGTCATTGGATGAACATTTAGGTCATTTTCGTCCTCCCTAGGCTTATTCTTGTCCAATTAGGGTTTCTAAACAATCTTGTGCATCCAATAGGTGTGTTTGTGTCATTGGATGAACATTTAGGTCATTTTCGTCCTCCCTAAGCTTATTCTTGTCCAATTAGGGTTTCTAAACAATCTTGTGCATTCAATAGGTGTGTTTGTGTCATTGGATGAACATTTAGGTCATTTTCGTCCTCCCTATTCTTATTCTTGTCCAATTAGGGTTTCTAAACAATCTTGCGCATCCAATAGGTGTGTTTGTGTCATTGGATGAACATTTAGGTCATTTTCGTCCTCCCTAAGCTTATTCTTGTCCAATTAGGGTTTCTAAACATTCTTGTGCATTCAATAGGTGTGTTTGTGTCATTGGATGAACATTTAGGTCATTTTCGTCCTCCCTAGGCTTATTCTTGTCCAATTAGGGTTTCTAACCAATCTTGTGCATGCAATAGGTGTGTTTAGTCATTTGATGAACATTTAGGTCATTTTGGTCCTCCCTAGGCTTATTCTTGTCCAATTAGTGTTTTTAACCAATCTTGTGCATCCAATAAGTTCATTTGTGTCATTGGATTAACATTTAGGTAATTTTCGTCCTCCCTAGGCTTATTCTTGTCCAATTAGGGTTTCTAACCAATCTAGTGCATCCAATAGGTGTGTTTGTGTCATTGGATGAACATTTAGGTCATTTTCGTCCTCCCTAGGCTTATTCTTGTCCAATTAGGGTTTCTAACCAATCTTGTGCATCCAATAGGTGTGTTTGTGTCATTGGATGAACATTTAGGTCATTTTCGTCCTCCCTAGGCTTATTCTGGTCCAATTAGGGTTTTTAACCAATCTTGTGCATCCAATAAGTTCATTTGTGTCATTGGATTAACATTTAGGTCATTTTCGTCCTCCCTAGGCTTATTCTTGTCCAATTAGGGTTTCTAACCAATCTTGTGCATCCAATAGGTGTGTTTGTGTCATTGGATGAACATTTAGGTCATTTTCGTCCTCCCTAGGCTTATTCTTGTCCAATTAGGGTTTTTTAACCAATCTTGTGCATCCAATAAGTTCATTTGTGTCATTAGATGAATAGTTAGGTCATTTTCGTCCTCCCTAGGCTTATTCTTGTCCAATTAGGGTTTCTAACCAATCTTGTGCATCCAATAGGTGTGTTTAGTCATTTGATGAACATTTAGGTTATTTTCGTCCTCCCTAGGCTTATTTTTGTCCAATTAGGGTTTTTAACCAATCTTGTGCATCCAATAAGTTCATTTGTGTCATTGGATTAACATTTAGGTCATTTTCGTCCTCCCTAGGCTTATTCTTGTCCAATTAGGGTTTTTAACCAATCTTGTGCATCCAATAGGTGTGTTTGTGTCATTGGATGAACATTTAGGTCATTTTCGTCCTCCCTAGGCTTATTATTGTCCAATTAGTGTTTTTAACCAATCTTGTGCATCCAATAAGTTCATTTGTGTCATTGGATTAACATTTAGGTCATTTTAGTCCTCCCTAGGCTTATTCTTGTCCAATTAGGGTTTTTAACCAATCTTGTGCATCCAATAGGTGTGTTTGTGTCATTGGATTAACATTTAGGTCATTTTCGTCCTCCCTAGGCTTATTCTTGTCCAATTAGGGTTTTTAACCAATCTTGTGCATCCAATAGGTGTGTTTGTGTCATTGGATGAACATTTAGGTCATTTTCGTCCTCCCTAGGCTTATTCTTGCCCAATTAGGGTTTTTAACCAATCTTGTGCATCCAATAGGTGTGTTTGTGTCATTGGATTAGCATTTAGGTAATTTTCGTCCTCCCTAGGCGTATTCTTATCCAATTAGGGTTTTTACCCAATCTTGTGCATCCGATAAGTTCATTTGTGTCATTGGAGGATCATATAGTTCATTTTCGTCCTCCCTAGGCTTATTCTTGTCCAATTTGGGTTTTTAACCAATCTTGTGCATCCAATAGGTGTGTTTGTGTCATTGGATGTACATTTAGGTCATTTTCGTCCTCCCTAGGCTTATTCTTGTCCAATTAGGGTTTTTAACCAATCTTGTGCATCCAATAGGTGTGTTTGTGTCATTGGATGTACATTTAGCTCATTTTCGTCCTCCCTAGGCTTATTCTTGTCCAATTAGGGTTTTTAACCAATCTTGTGCATCCAATAGGTGTGTTTGTGTCATTGGATTAACATTTAGGTCATTTTCGTCCTCCCTAGGCTTATTCTTGTCCAATTAGGGTTTTTAACCAATCTTGTGCATCCAATAAGTTTGTTTGTGTCATTGAATTAATATTTAGGTCATTTTCGTCCTCCCTAGGCATATTCTTGCCCAATTATGGTTTTTAACCATTCTTGTGCATCCAATAAGTGTGTATGTGTCATTGGATGATCAATTAGGTCATTTTCATCCTCCCTAGGCTTATTCTTGCCCAATTAGGGTTTTTAACCAATCTTGTGCATCCAATAAGTTTGTTTGTGTCATTGAATTAATATTTACGTCATTTTCGTCCTCCCTAGGCATATTCTTGTCTAATTAGGGTTTTTAACCAATCTTGTGCATCCAATAGGTGTGTTTGTGTCATTGGATGATCAATTAGGTCATTTTCGTCCTCCCTAGGCTTATTCTTTTCCAATTAGCGTTTTTAACCAATCTTGTGCATCCAATAGGTGTGTTTATGTCATTTGATGATCAATTAGGTCATTTTCGTCCTCCCTAGGCTTATTCTTGTCCAATTAGGGTTTTTAACCAATCTTGTGCATCCAATAGGTGTGTTTGTGTCATTGGATGATCAATTAGGTCATTTTCGTCCTCCCTAGGCCTATTCTTGTCCAATTAAGGTTTTTAACCAATCTTTTGCATCCAATAACTTTGATTGTGTCATTGAATTAATATTTAGGTCATTTTCGTCCTCCCCAGGCATATTCTTGTCCAATTAGGGTTTTTAACCAATCTTGTGCATCCAATAGGTGTGTTTGTGGCAATGGATGATCAATTAGGTCATTTTCGTCCTCCCTAGGCTTATTCTTGTCCAATTAGGGTTTTTAACCAATCTTGTGCATCCAATAGGTGTGTTTGTGTCATTGGATGATCAATTAGGTCATTTTCGTCCTCCCTAGGCTTATTCTTGCCCAATTAGGGTTTTTAACCAATCTTGTGCATCCAATAGGTGTGTTTGTGTCATTGGATGAACATTTAGGTCATTTTCGTCCTCCCTAGGCTTATTCTTGTCCAATTAGGGTTTTTAACCAATCTTGTGCATCCAATAAGTTCATTTGTGTCATTGGATGAACATTAATGTCATTTTCGTCCTCCCTAGGCTTATTCTTGTCCAATTAGGGTTTCTAACCAATCTTTTGCATCCAATAGGTGTGTTTGTGTCAGTGGATGAACTTTTAGGTCATTTTCGTCCTCCCTAGGCTTATTCTTGTCCAATTAGGGTTTTTAACCAATCTTGTGCATCCAATAGGTGTGTTTGTGTCATTGGATGAACATTTAGGTCATTTTCGTCCTCCCTAGGCTTATTCTTGTCCAATTAGGGTTTTTAACCAATCTTGTGCATCCAATAGGTGTGTTTGTGTCATTGGATGAACATTTAGGTCATTTTCGTCCTCCCTAGGCTTATTCTTGTCCAATTAGCGTTTTTAACCAATCTTTTGCATCCAATAAGTTCATTTGTGTCATTGGGTGAACATTTAGGTCATTTTCGTCCTCCCTTGGCTTATTCTTGTCTAATTAGGGTTTCTAACCAATCATGTGCATCCAATAGGTGTGTTTAGTCATTTGATGAACATTTAGGTCATTTTCGTCCTCCCTAGGCTTATTCTTGTCCAATTAGGGTTTTTAACCAATCTTGTGCATCCAATATGTTCATTTGTGTCATTGGATGAACATTTAGGTCATTTTCGTCCTCCGTAGGCTTATTCTTGTCCAATTAGGGTTTCTAAACAATCTTGTGCATCCAATAGGTGTGTTTGTGTCATTGGATGAACATTTAGGTCATTTTCGTCCTCCCTAAGCTTATTCTTGTCCAATTAGGGTTTCTAAACAATCTTGTGCATTCAATAGGTGTGTTTGTGTCATTGGATGAACATTTAGGTCATTTTCGTCCTCCCTAGGCTTATTGTTGTCCAATTAGGGTTTTTAACCAATCTTGTGCATCCAATAAGTTCAATTGTGTCATTGGATGAACATTTAGGTCATTTTTGTCCTCCATAGGCTTATTCTTGTCCAATTAGGGTTTCTAAACAATCTTGTGCATCCAATAGGTGTTTTTGTGTCATTGCATGAACATTTAGGTCATTTTCGTCCTCCCTAGGCTTATTCTTGTCTAATTAGGGTTTTTAACCAATGTGGTGCATCCAATAAGTTCACTTGTGTCATTGGATTAACATTTAGGTCATTTTCGTCCTCCCTAGGCTTATTCTTGTCCAATTAGGGTTTTTAACCAATCTTGTGCATCCAATAGGTGTGTTTGTGTCATTGGATGAACATTTAGGTCATTTTCGTCCTCCCTAGGCTTATTCCTGTCCAATTAGGGTTTTTAACCAATCTTGTGCATCCAATAAGTTCATTTGTGTCATTGGGTGAACATTTAGGTCATTTTCGTCCTCCCTAGGCTTATTCTTGTCCAATTAGGGTTTCTAACCAATCTTGTGCATCCAATAGGTGTGTTTGTGACATTGGATGAACATTTAGGTCTTTTTCGTCCTCCCTAGGCTTATTCTTGTCCCATTAGGGTTTTTAACAAATCTTGTGCATCCAATAAGTTCAATTGTGTCATTGGATGAAAATTTAGGTCATTTTCGTCCTCCCTAGGCTTATTCTTGTCCAATTAGGGTTTCTAACCAATCTTGTGTATCCAATAGGTGAGTTTGTGTCACTGGATGAACATTTAGGTCATTTTCGTCCTCCCAATGCTTATTCTTGTCCAATTAGGGTTTTTAACCAATCTTGTGCATCCAATAGGTGTGTTTGTGTCATTGGATGAACATTTAGGTCATTTTCGTCCTCCCTAGGCTTATTCTTGTCCAATTAGGGTTTTTAACCAATCTTGTGCATCCAATAAGTTCATTTGTGTCATTGGATGAACATTTAGGTCATTTTCGTCCTCCCTAGGCTTATTCTTGTACAATTAGGGTTTTTAACCAATCTTGTGCATCCAATAAGTTCATTTGTGTCATCGGATGAACATTTAGGTCATTTTCGTCCTCCCTAGGCTTATTCTTGTCCAATTAGGGGTTTTAGCCAATCTTGTGCAACCAATTAGTTCATATGTCTCATTGGATGAACATTTAGGTCATTTTCGTCCTCCCTAGGCTTATTCTTGTCCAATTAGGGGTTTTAGACAATCTTGTGCAACCAATAAGTTCATTTGTGTCATTGGAGGAACATTTATGACACTTTCGTCCTCCCTAGGCTTATTCTTGTCCAATTAGGATTTTTAACCAATCTTGTGCATCCAATAGGTGTTTGTGTCATTGGAGGAACATTTAAGTCATTTTCGTCCTCCCTAGTCTTATTCTTGTCCAATTAGCGTTTTTATGCAATCTTTTGCATCCAATAGGTGTGTTTGTGTCATTGGACGAACATTTAGGACATTTTCGTCGTCCCTAGGCTTATTCTTGTCCAATTAGGGTTTTTAACCAATCTTGTGCATCCAATAAGTTCATTTGTGTCATTGGATGAACATTTAGGTCATTTTCGTCCTCCCTAGGCTTATTCTTGTCCAATTAGGGTTTTTAACCAATCTTGTGCATCCAATAAGTTCATTTGTGTCATTGGATGAACATTTAGGTCATTTTCGTCCTCCCTAGGCTTATTCTTGTCCAATTAGGGTTTTTAACCAATCTTGTGCATCCAATAAGTTCATTTGTGTCATTGGATGAACATTTAGGTCATTTTCGTCCTCCCTAGGCTTATTCTTGTCCAATTAGGGTTTCTAACCAATCCTGTGCATCCAATAGGTGTATTTGTGTCATTGGATGAACATTTAGGTCATTTTCGTCCTCCCTAGGCTTATTCTTGTCCAATTAGGGTTTTTAAGCAATCTTGTGCATCCAATAAGTTCAAGTGTGTCACTGGATGAACATTTAAGTCATTTTCGTCCTCCCTAGGCTTATTCTTGTCCAATTAGGGTTTTTAACCAATCTTGTGCATCCAATAAGTTCATTTGTGTCATTGGATAAACATTTAGGTCATTTTCGTCCACCCTAGGCTTATTCTTGTCCAATTAGGGTTTTTAACCAATCTTGTGCATCCAATAAGTTCATTTGTGTCATTAGATGAACATTTAGGTCATTTTCGTCCTCCCAAGGCTTATTCTTGTCCAATTAGGGTTTTTAACCAATCTTGTGCATCGAATAGGTGTGTTTGTGTCATTGGATGAACATTTAGGTCATTTTCGTCCTCCCTAGGCTTATTCTTGTCTAATTAGGGTTTTTAAGCAATCTTGTGCATCCAATAAGTTCATTTGTGTTATTGGATGAACATTTAGGTCATTTTCGTCCTCCCTAGGCTTATTCTTGTCCAATTAGGGTTTTTAACCAATCTTGTGCATCCAATAGGTGTGTTTGTGTCATTGGATGAACATTTAGGTCATTTTCGTCCTCCCTAGGCTTATTCTTGTCCAATTAGGGTTTTAAAGCAATCTTGTGCATCCAATAAGTTCAGTTGTGTCATTGGATGAACATTTAGGTCATTTTCGTCCTCCCTAGGCTTATTCTTGTCCAATTAGGGTTTTTAAGCAATCTTGTGCATCCAATAAGTTCATTTGTGTCATTGGATGAACATTTAGGTCATTTTCGTCCTCCATAGGCTTATTCTTGTCCAATTAGGGTTTATAAGCAATCTTGTCCATCCAATAAGTTCATTTGTGTCATTGGATGAACATTTAGGTCATTTTCGTCCTCCCTAGGCTTATTCTTGTCGAATTAGGGTTTCTAACCAATCTTGTGCATCCAATAAGTTCATTTGTGTCATTGGATGAACATTTAGGTCATTTTCGTCCTCCCTAGGCTTATTCTTGTCCAATTAGGGTTTTTAACCAATCTTGTGCATCCAATAGGTGTGTTTGTGTCATTGGATGAACATTTAGGTCATTTTCGTCCTCCCTAGGCTTATTCTTGTCCAATTAGGGTTTCTAACCAATCTTGTGCATCCAATAGGTGTATTTGTGTCATTGGATGAAAATTTAGGTTATTTTCGTCCTCCCTAGGCTTATTCTTGTCCAATTAGGGTTTTTAACCAATCTTGTGGATCCAATAGGTGTGTTTGTGTCATTGGATGAACATTTAGGTCATTTTCGTCCTCCCTAGGCTTATTCTTGTCCAATTAGGGTTTCTAACCAATCTTGTGCATCCAATAGGTGTGTTTGTGTCATTGGATGAACATTTAGGTCATTTTCGTCCTCCCTGGGCTTATTCTTGTCCAATTAGGGTTTTTAACCAATCTTGTGCATCCAATAAGTTCAATTGTGTCATTGGATGAACATTTAGGTCATTTTCGTCCTCCCTAGGCTTATTCTTGTCCAATTAGGGTTTTTAACCAATCTTGTGCATCCAATAAGTTCATTTGTGTCATTGGATGAACATTTAATTCATTTTCGTCCTTCCTAAACTTATTCTTGTCCAATTAGGGTTTCTAAACAATCTTGTGCATCCAATAGGTGTGTTTGTGTCATTGGATGAACATTTAGGTCATTTTCGTCCTCCCTAGGCTTATTCTTGTCCAATTAGTGTTTTAAGCAATCTTGTGCATCCAATAAGTTCATTTGTGTCATTGGATTAACATTTAGGTCATTTTCGTCCTCCCTAAGCTTATTCTTGTCCAATTAGGGTTTTTAACCAATCATGTGCATCCAATAAGTTCATTTGTGTAATTGGATGAACATTTAGGTCATTTTCGTCCTCCTTAGGCATATTCTTGTCCAATTAGGGTTTTTAACCAATCTTGTGCATGCAATTAGTTCATTTGTGTAATTGGACGAACATTTAGGTCATTTTCGTCCTCCCTAGGCTTATTCTTGTTCAATTAGGGTTTTTAACCAATCTTGTGCATCCAATAGGTGTGTTTGTGTCATTGGATGAACATTTAGGTCGTTTTCGTCCTCCCTAGGCTTATTCTTGTCCAATTAGGGTTTTTAACCAATCTTGTGCATCTAATAGGTGTGTTTGGGTCATTGGATGAACATTTAGGTCATTTTTGTCCTCCCTAGGCTTATTCTTGTCCAATTAGGGTTTTTAACCAATCTTGTGCATCCAATAAGTTCATTTGTGTCATTGGATGAATAGTTAGGTCATTTTCGTCCTCCCTAGGCTTATTCTTGTCAAATTAGGGTTTCTAACCAATCTTGTGCATCCAATAGGTTTGTTTGTGACATTGGATGAACATTTAGGTCATTTTCGTCCTCCCTAGGCTTATTCTTGTCCCATTAGGGTTTTTAACCAATCTTGTGCATCCAATAAGTTCAATGGTGTCATTGGATGAACATTTAGGTCATTTTCGTCCTCCCTAGGCTTATTCTTGTCCAATTAGGGTTTTTAACCAATCTTGTGCATCCAATACGTTCAATTGTGTCATTGGATGAACATTTAGGTCATTTTCGTCCTCCCTAGGCTTATTCTTGTCCAATTAGGGTTTCTAAACAATCTTGTGCATCCAATAGGTGTGTTTGTGTCATCGGATGAACATTTAGGTCATTTTCGTCCTCCGTAAGCTTATTCTTGTCCAATTAGGGTTTCTAAACAATCTTGTGCATTCAATAGGTGTGTTTGTGTCATTGAATGAACATTTAGGTCATTTTCGTCCTCCCTAGCCTTATTCTTGTCCAATTAGGGTTTCTAACCAATCTTGTGCATCCAATAGGTGTGTTTGTGTCATTGGATGAACATTTAGGTCATTCTCGTCCTCCCTATGTTTATTCTTGTCCAATTAGGGTTTTTAACCAATCTTGTGCATCCAATAGGTGTGTTTGTGTCATTGGATGAACATTTAGGTCATTTTCGTCCTCCCTAGGCTCATTCTTGTCCAATTAGGGTTTCTAACCAATCATGTGCATCCAATAGGTGTGTTTAGTCATTTGATGAACATTTAGGTCATTTTCGTCCTCCCTAGGCTTATTCTTGGCCAATTAGTGTTTTTAACCAATCTTGTGCATCCAATAAGTTCATTTGTGTCATTGGATTAACATTTAGGTCATTTTCGTCCTCCCTAGGCTTATTCTTGTCCAATTAGGGTTTCTAACCAATCTAGTGCATCCAATAGGTGTGTTTGTGTCATTGGATGAACATTTAGGTCATTTTCGTCCTCCCTAGGCTTATTCTTGTCCAATTAGGGTTTTTAACCAATCTTGTGCATCCAATAAGTTCATTTGTGTCATTGGATTAACAATTTGGTCATTTTCGTCCTCCCTAGGCTTATTCTTGTCCAATTAGGGTTTTTAACCAATCTTGTGCATCCAATAGGTATGTTTGTGTCATTGGATGAACATTTAGGTCATTTTCGTCCTCCCTAAGCTTATTCTTGTCCAATTAGGGTTTCTAAACAATCTTGTGCATTCAATAGGTGTGTTTGGGTCATTGGATGAACATTTAGGTCATTTTCGTCCTCCCTAGGCTTATTCTTGTCCAATTAGTGTTTTTAACCAATCTTGTGCATCCAATAAGTTCATTTGTGTCATTGGATTAACATTTAGGTCATTTTCGTTCTCCCTAGGCTTATTCTTGTCCAATTAGGGTTTCTAACCAATCTTGTGCATCCAATAGGTGTGTTTAATCATTTGATGAACATTTAGGTCATTTTCGTCCTCCCTAGGCTTATTCTTGTCCAATTAGTGTTTTTAACCAATCTTGTGCATCCAATAAGTTCATTTGTGTCATTGGATTAACATTTAGGTCATTTTCGTCCTCCCTAGGCTTATTCTTGTCCAATTAGGGTTTCTAACCAATCTAGTGCATCCAATAGGTGTGTTTGTGTCATTGGATGAACATTTAGGTCATTTTCGGCCTCCCTAGGCTTATTCTTGTCCAATTAGGGTTTTTAACCAATCTTGTGCATCCAATAAGTTCATTTGTGTCATTGGATGAACATTTAGGTCATTTTCATCCTCCCTAGGCTTATTCTTGTCCAATTAGGGTTTTTAACCAAGCTTGTGCATCTAATAAGTTCATTTGTGTCATTGGATTAACAATTAGGTCATTTTTGTCCTCCCTAGGCTTATTCTTGTCCAATTAGGGTTTGTAAACAATCTTGTGCATCCAATAGGTGTGTTTGTGTCATTGGATGAACATTTAGGTCATTTTCGTCCTCCCTAGGCTTATTCTTGTCCAATTAGGGTTTCTAACCAATCTTGTGCATCCAATAGGTGTGTTTGTGTCATTGGATGAACATTTAGGTCATTTTCGTCCTCCCTAGGCTTATTCTTGTCCTATTAGGGTTTTTAACCTATCTTGTGCATCCAATAAGTTCATTTGTGTCATTGGATGAACATTTAGGTCATTTTCGTCCTCCCAAGGCTTATTCTTGTCCAATTAGGGTTTCTAACCAATCTTGTGCATCCAATAGGTGTGTTTGTGTCATTTGATGAACATTTAGGTCATTTTCGTCCTCCCTATGCTTATTCTTGTTCAATTAGGGTTTTTAACCAATCTTGTGCATCCAATAGGTGTGTTTGTGTCATTGGATGAACATTTAGGTCATTTTCGTCCTCCCTAGGCTTATTCTTGTCCAATTAGGGTTTTTAACCAATCTTGTGCATCCAATATGTTCATTTGTTCATTGGATGAACATTTAGGTCATTTTCGTCCTCCCTAGGCTTATTCTTGTCCAATTAGGGTTTTTAACCAATCTAGTGCATCCAATAAGTTCATTTGTGTCATTGGATGAACATTTAGGTCATTTTCGTCCTCCCTAGGCCTATTCTTGTCCAATTAAGGTTTTTAACCAATCTTGTGCATCTAATAGGTGTGTTTGTGTCATTGGATGAACATTTAGGTCATTTTCGTCCTCCCTAGTCTTATTCTTGTCCAATTAGGGTTTTAAGCTATCTTGTGCATCCAATAAGTTCATTTGTGTCATTGGATGAATAGTTAGGTCATTTTCGTCCTCCCTAGGCTTATTCTTGTCCAATTAGGGTTTCTAAACAATCTTGTGCATCCAATAGGTGTGTTTGTGTCATTGGATGAACATTTAGGTCATTTTCGTCCTCCCTAGGCTTATTCTTGTCAAATTAGGGTTTCTAACCAATCTTGTGCATCCAATAGGTGTGTTTAGTCATTTGATGAACATTTAGGTCATTTTCGTCCTCCCTAGGCTTATTCTTGGCCAATTAGTGTTTTTAACCAATCTTGTGCATCCAATAAGTTCATTTGTGTCATTGGATTAACATTTAGGTCATTTTCGTCATCCGTAGGCTTATTCTTGTCCAATTAGGGTTCCTAACCAATCTAGTGCATCCAATAGTTGTGTTTGTGTCATTGGATGAACATTTAGGTCATTTTCGTCCTCCCTAGGCTTATTCTTGTCCAATTAGGGTTTTTAACCAATCTTGTGCATCCAATAAGTTCATTTGTGTCATTGGATGAACATTTAGGTCATTTTTGTCCTCCCTAGGATTATTCTTGTCCAATTAGGGTTTTTAACCAATCTTGTGCATCCAATAGGTGTGTTTGTGTCATTGGATGAACATTTAGGTCATTTTCGTCCTCCCTAGGCTTATTCTTGTCCAATTAGGGTTTTTAACCAATCTTGTGCATCCAATAAGTCCATTTGTGTCATTGAATTAACATTTAGGTCATTTTCGTCCTTCGTAGGCTTATTCTTGTCCAATTAGGGTTTCTAACAAATTTTGTGCATCCAATAGGTGTGTTTGTGTCATTGGATGAACATTTAGGTCATTTTCGTCCTCCCTAGGCTTATTCTTGTCCAATTAGGGTTTTTAACCAATCTTGTGCATCCAATAAGTTCATTTGTGTCATTGGATTAACATTTAGGTCATTTTCGTCCTCCCTAGGCTTATTCTTGTCCAATTAGGGCTTCTAACCAATCGTGTGCATCCAATAGGTGTGTTTGTGTCATTGGATGAACATTTAGGTCATTTTCGTCCTCCCTAGGCTTATTCTTGTCCAATTAGGGTTTCTAACCAATCTTGTGCATCCAATAGGTGTGTTTGTGTCATTGGATGAACATTTAGCTCATTTTCGTCCTCCCTAGGCTTATTCTTGTCCAATTAGGGTTTTTAACCAATCTTGTGCATCCAATAAGTTCAATTGTGTCATTGGATGAACATTTAGGTCATTTTCGTCCTCCCTAGGCTTATTCTTGTCCAATTAGGGTTTTTAACCAATCTTGTGCATCCAATAAGTTCATTTGTGTCATTGGATTAACACTTATGTCATTTTCGTCCTCCCTAGGCTTATTCTTGTCCAATTAGGGTTTCTAACCAATCTTGTGCATCCAATAGGTGTGTTTGTGTCATTGGATGAACATTTAGGTCATTTTCGTCCTCCCTAGGCTTATTCTTGTCCAATTAGGGTGTTTAACCAATCTTGTGCATCCAATAGGTGTGTTTGTGTCATTGGATGAACATTTAGGTCATTTTCGTCCACCCTAGGCTTATTCTTGTCCAATTAGGGTTTTTAACCAATCTTGTGCATCCAATAAGTTCAATTGTGTCATTGGATGAACATTTAGGTCATTTTCGTCCTCCCTAGGCTTATTCTTGTCCAATTAGGGTTTCTAAACAATCTTGTGCATCCAATAGGTGTGTTTGTGTCATTGAATGAACATTTAGGTCATTTTCGTCCTCCCTAGGCTTATTCTTGTCCAATTAGGGTTTCTAACCAATCTTGTGCATCCAATAGGTGTGTTTGTGTCATTGGATGAACATTTAGGTCATTTTCGTCCTCCCTATGCTTATTCTTGTCCAATTAGGGTTTTTAACCAATCTTGTGCATCCAATAGGTGTGTTTGTGTCATTGGATGAATATTTAGGTCATTTTCGTCCTCCCTAGGCTTATTTTGCCCAATTAGGGTTTTTAAACAATCTTGTGCATCCAATAAGTTCATTTGTGTCATTGGATTAACATTTAGGTCATTTTCGTCCTCCCTAGGTTTATTCTTGTCCAATTAGGGTTTCTAACCAGTCTTGTGCATCCAATACGTGTGTTTGTGTCATTGGATGAACATTTAGGTCATTTTCGTCCTCCCTAGGCTTATTCTTGTCCAATTAGGGTTTTTAACCAATCTTGTGCATCCAATAAGTTCAATTGTGTCATTGGATGAACATTTAGGTCATTTTCGTCCTCCCTAGGCTTATTCTTGTCCAATTAGGGTTTTTAACCAATCTTGTGCATCCAATAAGTTCATTTGTGTCATTGGATTAACATTTAGGTCATTTTCGTCCTCCCTAGGTTTATTCTTGTCCAATTAGGGTTTCTAACCAGTCTTGTGCATCCAATAGGTGTGTTTGTGTCATTGGATGAACATTTAGGTCATTTTCGTCCTCCCTAGGCTTATTCTTGTCCAATTAGGGTTTTTAACCAATCTTGTGCATCCAATAAGTTCAATTGTGTCATTGGATGAACATTTAGGTCATTTTCGTCCTCCCTAGGCTTATTCTTGTCCAATTAGGGTTTTTAACCAATCTTGTGCATCCAATAAGTTCAATTGTTTCATTGGATGAACATTTAGGTCATTTTCGTCCTCCCTAGGCTTATTCTTGTCCAATTAGGGTTTCTAAACAATCTTGTGCATCCAATAGGTGTGTTTGTGTCATTGGATGAACATTTAGGTCATTTTCGTCCTCCCTAAGCTTATTCTTGTCCAATTAGGGTTTCTAAACAATCTTGCGCATTCAATAGGTGTGTTTGTGTCATTGAATGAACATTTAGGTCATTTTCGTCCTCCCTAGCCTTATTCTTGTCCAATTAGGGTTTCTAACCAATCTTGTGCATCCAATAGGTGTGTTTGTGTCATTGAATGAACATTTAGGTCATTCTCGTCCTCCCTATGTTTATTCTTGTCCAATTAGGGTTTTTAACCAATCTTGTGCATCCAATAGGTGTGTTTGTGTCATTGGATGAACATTTAGGTCATTTTCGTCCTCCCTAGGCTTATTCTTGTCCAATTAGGGTTTCTAACCAATCATGTGCATCCAATAGGTGTGTTTAGTCATTTGATGAACATTTAGGTCATTTTCGTCCTCCCTAGGCTTATTCTTGGTCAATTAGTGTTTTTAACCAATCTTGTGCATCCAATAAGTTCATTTGTGTCATTGGATTAACATTTAGGTCATTTTCGTCCTCCCTAGGCTTATTCTTGTCCAATTAGGGTTTCTAACCAATCTAGTGCATCCAATAGTTGTGTTTGTGTCATTGGATGAACATTTAGGTCATTTTCGTCCTCCCTAGGCTTATTCTTGTCCAATTAGGATTTTTAACCAATCTTGTGCATCCATTAAGTTCATTTGAGTCATTGGATGAACATTTAGGTCATTTTCGTCCTCCCTAGGCTTATTCTTGTCCAATTAGGGTTTTTAACCAATCTTGTGCATCCAATAGGTGTGTTTGTGTCATTGGATGAACATTTAGGTCATTTTCGTCCTCCCTAGGCTTATTCTTGTCCAATTAGGGTTTTTAACCAATCTTGTGCATCCAATAGGTGTGTTTGTGTCATTGGATGAACATTTAGGTCATTTTCGTCCTCCCTAGGCTTATTCTCTTCCAATTAGTGTTTTTAACCAATCTTTTGCATCCAATAAGTTCATTTGTGTCATTGGATAAACATTTAGGTCATTTTCGTCCACCCTAGGCTTATTTTTGTCCAATTAGGGTTTTTAACCAATCTTGTGCATCCAATAGGTCTGTTTGTGTCATTGGATGAACATTTAGGTCAGTTTCGTCCTCCCTAGGCTTATTCTTGTCCAATTAGGGTTTCTAACGAATCTTGTGCATCCAATAGGTGTATTTGTGTCATTGGATGAACATTTAGGTCATTTTCGTCCTCCCTAGGCTTATTCTTGTCCAATTAGGGTTTTTAACCAATCTTGTGCATCCAATAGGTGTGTTTGTGTCATTGGATGAACATTTAGGTCATTTTCGTCCTCCCTAGGCTTATTCGCTTCCAATTAGGGTTTTTAACCAATCTTGTGCATCCAATAAGTTCATTTGTGTCATTGGATAAACATTTAGGTCATTTTCGTCCACCCTAGGCTTATTCTTGTCCAATTAGGGTTTTTAACCAATCTTGTGCATCCAATAGGTGTGTTTGTGTCATTGGATGAACATTTAGGTCATTTTCGTCCTCCCTAGGCTTATTCTTGTCCAATTAGGGTTTTTAACCAATCTTGTGCATCCAATAAGTTCATTTGTGTCATTGGATGAACATTTAGGTTATTTTCGTCCTCACTAGGCTTAGTTTTGTGCAATTATGGTTTTTAACCAATCTTGTGCATCCAATAGGTGTGTTTGTGTCATTGGATGAACATTTAGGTCATTTTCGTCCTCCCTAGGCTTATTCTTGTCCAATTACGGTTTCTAACCAATCTTGTGCATCCAATAAGTTCATTTGTGTCATTGGATAAACATTTAGGTCATTTTCGTCCACCCTAGGCTTATTCTTGTCCAATTAGGGTTTTTAACCAATCTTGTGCATCCAATAGGTGTGTTTGTGTCATTGGATGAACATTTAGGTCATTTTCGTCCTCCCTAGGCTTATTCTTGTCCAATTAGGGTTTTTAACCAATCTTGTGCATCCAATAAGTTCATTTGTGTCATTGGATGAACATTTAGGTTATTTTCGTCCTCACCAGGCTTAGTTTTGTGCAATTAGGGTTTTTAACCAATCTTGTGGATCCAATAGGTGTGTTTGTGTCATTAGATGAACATTTAGGTCATTTTCATCCTCCCTAGGCTTATTGTTGTCTAATTAGGGTTTCTAACCAATCATGTGCATCCAATAGGTGTGTTTGTGTCATTGGATGAACATTTAGGTCATTTTCGTCCTCCCTAGTCTTATTCTTGTCCAATTAGGGTTTTAAGCAATCTTGTGCATCCAATAAGTTCATTTGTGTCATTGGATGAACATTTAGGTTATTTTCGTCCTCACTAGGCTAAGTTTTGTGCAATTAGGGTTTTTAACCAATCTTGTGCATCCAATAGGTGTGTTTGTGTCATTAGATGAACATTTAGGTCATTTTCATCCTCCCTAGGCTTATTGTTGTCCAATTAGGGTTTTTAACCAATCTTGTGCATCCAATAGGTGTGTTTGTGTCATTGGATGAACATTTAGGTCATTTTCGTCCTCCCTAGGCTTATTCTTGTCCAATTAGGGTTTTTAACCAATCTTGTGCATCCAATAGGTGTGTTTGTGTCATTGGATGAACATTTAGGTCATTTTCGTCCTCCCTAGTCTTAATTTTGTCCAATTAGGGTTTTAAGCAATCTTGTGCATCCAATAAGTTCATTTGTGTCATTGGAATAAGATTTAAGTCATTTTCGTCCTCCCTAGGCTTATTCTTGTCCAGTTACGGTTTTTAACCAATCTTGTGCATCCAATAGGTGTGTTTGTGTCATTGGATGAACATTTAGGTCATTTTCGTCCTCCCTAGGCTTATTCTTGTCCAATTAGGGTTTTTAACCAATCTTGTGCATCCAATAAGTTCATTTGTGTCATTGGATGAACATTTAGGTCATTTTCGTCCTCCCTAGGCTTATTTTTGTCTAATTAGGTTTTTTAACCAATCTTGTGCATCCAATAGGTGTATTTGTGTCATTGGATGAACATTTAGGTCATTTTCGTCCTCCCTAGGCATATTCTTGTCCAATTAGGGATTTTAACCAATCTTGTGCATCCAATAGGTGTATTTGTGTCATTGGATGAACATTTAGGTCATTTTCGTCCTCCCTAGGCTTATTCTTGTCCAATTAGGGTTTTTAACCAATCTTGTGCATCCAATAGGTGTGTTTGTGTCATTGGATGAACATTTAGGTCATTTTCGTCCTTCCTAGGCTTATTCTTGTCCAATTAGGGTTTTTAACCAATCTTGTGCATCCAATAGGTGTGTTTGTGTCATTGGATGGACATTTAGGTCATTTTCGTCCTCCCTAGGCTTATTCTTGTCCAATTAGGGTTTTTAAGCAATCTTGTGCATCCAATAAGTTCATTTGTGTCATTGGATGAACATTTAGGTCATTTTCGTCCTCCCTAGGCTTATTCTTGTCCAATTACGGTTTCTAACCAATTTTGTGCATCTAATAAGTTCATTTGTGTCATTGGATGAACATTTAGGTCATTTTCGTCCTCCCTAGGCTTATTCTTGTCCAATTAGGGTTTTTAACCAATCTTGTGCATCCAATAGGTGTGTTTGTGTCATTGGATGAACATTTAGGTCATTTTCGTCCTCCCTAGGCTTATTCTTGTACAATTAGGGTTTTTAACCAATCTTGTGCATCCAATAAGTTCATTTGTGTCATTGGATTAACATTTAGGTCATTTTCGTCCTCCCTAGGCTTATTCTTGTCCAATTAGGGTTTCTAACCAATCTTGTGCATCCAATAGGTGTGTTTGTGTCATTGGATGAACATTTAGGTCATTTTCGTCCTCCCTAGGCTTATTCTTGTCCAATTAGCGTTTCTAACCAATCTTGTGCATCCAATAGGTGTGTTTGTGTCATTGGATGAACATTTAGGTCATTTTCGTCCTCCCTAGGCTTATTCTTGTCCAATTAGGGTTTTTAACCAATCATGTGCATCCAATAAGTTCATTTGTGTCATTGGTTGAACAATTAGGTCATCTTCGTCCACCCTAAGCTTATTCTTGTCCAATTAGGGTTTTTAACCAATCTTATGCATCCAATAAGTTCATTTGTGTCATTGGATGAACATTTAGGTCATTTTCGTCCTCCCTAGGCTTATTCTTGTCCAATTAGGGTTTTTAACCAATCTTGTGCATCCAATAGGTGTGTTTGTGTCATTGGATGAACATTTAGGTCATTTTCGTCCTCCCTCGGCTTATTCTTGTCCAATTAGGGTTTTTAACCAATCTTGTGCATCCAATAAGTTCATTTGTGTCATTGGATTAACATTTAGGTCATTTTCGTCCTTCCTAGGCTTATTCTTGTCCAATTAGGGTTTCTAACCAATCTTGTGCATCAAATAGGTGTGTTTGTGTCATAGGATGAACATTTAGGTCATTTTCGTCCTCCCTAGGCTTATTCTTGTCCAATTAGGGTTTTTAACCAATCTTGTGCATCCAATAAGTTCATTTGTGTCATTGGATGAACATTTAGGTCATTTTCGTCCTCCCTAGGCTTATTCTTGTCCAATTAGGGTTTTTAACCAATCTTGTGCATCCAATAGGTGTGTTTGTGTCATTGGATGAACATTTAGGTCATTTTCTTCTTCCCTAGGCTTATTCTTTTCCAATTAGGGTTTTTAACCAATCTTGTGCATCCAATAAGTTCATTTGTGTCATTGGATGAACATTTAGGTCATTTTCGTCCTCCCTAGGCTTATTCTTGTCCAATTAGGGTTTTTAACCAATCTTGTGCATCCAATAAGTTCATTTGTGTCATTGGATTAACATTTAGGTCATTTTCGTCCTCCATAGGCTTATTCTTGTCAAATTAGGGTTTCTAACCAATCTTGTGCATCCAATAGGTTTGTTTGTGACATTGGATGAACATTTAGGTCATTTTCGTCCTCCCTAGGCTTATTTTTGTCCCATTAGGGTTTTTAACCAATCGTGTGCATCGAATAAGTTCAATTGTGTCATTGGATGAACATTTAGGTCATTTTTGTCCTCGCTAGGCTTATTCTTGTCCAATTAGGGTTTTTAACCAATCTTGTGCATCCAATAGGTGTGTTTGTGTCATTGGATGAACATTTATGTCATTTTCGTCCTCCCTAAGCTTATTCTTGTCCAATTAGGGTTTCTAAACAATCTTGTGCATTCAATAGGTGTGTTTGTGTCATTGAATGAACATTTAGGTCATTTTCGTCCTCCCTAGGCTTATTCTTGTCCAATTAGGGTTTCTAACCAATCTTGTGCATCCAATAGGTGTGTTTGTGTCATTGGATGAACATTTAGGTCATTTTCGTCTTCCCTAGTCTTATTCTTGTCCAATTAGGGTTTTAAGCAATCTTGTGCATCCAATAAGTTCATTTGTGTCATTGGATGAACATTTAGGTCATTTTCGTCCTCCCTAGGTTTATTCTTGTCCAATTAGGGTTTTTAAGCAATCTTGTGCATCCAATAAGTTCATTTGTGTCATTGGATGAACATTTAGGTCATTTTCGTCCACCCTAGGCTTATTCTTGTCCAATTAGGGTTTTTAACTAATCTTGTGCATCCAATAAGTTCATTTGTGTCATTGGATGGACATTTATGTCATTTTCGTCCTCCCAAGGCTTATTCTTGTCCAATTAGGGTTTTTAACTAATCTTGTGCATCCAATAAGTTCATTTGTGTCATTGGATGAACATTTAGGTCATTTTCGTCCTCCCTAGGCTTATTCTTGTCCAATTAGGGTTTTTAACCAATCTTGTGCATCCAATAGGTGTGTTTGTGTCATTGGATGAACATTTAGGTCATTTTCGTCCTCCCTAGTCTTATTCTTGTCCAATTAGGGTTTTAAGCAATCTTGTGCATCCAATAAGTTAATTTGTGTCATTGGATGAACATTTAGGTCATTTTCGTCCTCCCTAGGCTTATTCTTGTCCAATTAGGGTTTTTAAGCAATCTTGTGCATCCAATAAGTTCATTTGTGTCATTGGATGAACATTTAGGTCATTTTCGTCCACCCTAGGCTTATTCTTGTCCAATTAGGGTTTTTAACCAATCTTGTGCATCCAATAAGTTCATTTGTGTAATTGGATGAACATTTAAGTCATTTTCGTCCTCCCTAGGCTTATTCTTGTCCAGTTAGGGTTTTTAACCAATCTTGTGCATCCAATAGGTGTGTTTGTGTCATTGGATGAACATTTAGGTCATTTTCGTCCACCCTAGGCTTATTCTTGTCCAATTAGGGTTTTTAATCAATCTTGTGCATCCAATAAGGTCATTTGTCTCATTGGATGAACATTTAGGTCATTTTCGACCTCATTAGGCTTATTCTTGTCTAGTTAGGGTTTTTAACCATTCTTGTGCATCCAATAGGCGTATTTGTGTCATTGGATGAACATTTAGGTCATTTTCTTCCTCCCAAGGCTTATTCTTGTCCAATTAGGGTTTTTAACCAATCTTGTGCATCCAATAAGTTAATTTGTGTCATTGGATGAACATTTAGGTCATTTTCGTCCTCCCTAGGCTTATTCTTGTCCAATTAGGGTTTTTAACCAATCTTGTGCATCCAATAGGTGTGTTTGTGTCATTGGATGAACATTTAGGTCATTTTCGTCCTCCCTAGTCTTATTCTTGTCCAATTAGGGTTTTAAGCAATCTTGTGCATCCAATAAGTTCATTTGTCTCAATGGATGAACATTTAGGTCATTTTCGTCCTCCCTAGGCTTATTCTTGTCCAATTAGGGTTTCTAACCAATCTTGTGCATCCAATAGGTGTGTTTGTGTCATTGGATGAACATTTAGGTCATTTTCGTCCTCCCTATGCTTATTCTTGTCCAATTAGGGTTTCTAACCAATCTTGGGCATCCAATAGGTGTGTTTGTGTCATTGGATTAACAATTAGGTCATTTTCGTCTTCCCTAGGCTTATTCTTGTCCAATTAGGGTTTTTAACCAATCTTGTGCATCCAATAAGTTCATTTGTGTCATTGGATGAACATTTAGGTCATTTTCGTCCTCCCGAGGCTTATTCTTGTCCAATTAGGGTTTTTAACCAATCTTGTGCATCCAATAAGTTCATTTGTGTCATTGGATTAACATTTAGGTCATTTTCGTCCTCCCTAGGCTTATTCTTGTCAAATTAGGGATTCTAACCAATCTTGTGCATCCAATAGGTTTGTTTGTGACATTGGATGAACATTTAGGTCATTTTCGTCCTCCCTAGGCTTATTCTTGTCCCATTAGGGTGTTTAACCAATCTTGTGCATCCAATAAGTTCAATTGTGTCATTAGATGAACATTTAGGTCATTTTCGTCTTCCCTAGGCTTATTCTTGTCCAATTAGGGTTTTTAACCAATCGTGTGCATCCAATAAGTTCAATTGTGTCATTGGATGAACATTTAGGTCATTTTCGTCCTCGCTAGGCTTATTCTTGTCCAATTAGGGTTTCAAAACTATCTTGTGCATCCAATAGGTGTGTTTGTGTCATTGGATGAACATTTAGGTCATTTTCGTCCTCCCTAAGCTTATTCTTGTCCAATTAGGGTTTCTAAACAATCTTGTGCATTCAATAGGTGTGTTTGTGTCATTGAATGAACATTTAGGTCATTTTCGTCCTCCCTAGCCTTATTCTTGTCCAATTAGGGTTTCTAACCAATCTTGTGCATCCAATAGGTGTGTTTGTGTCATTGGATGAACATTTAGGTCATTCTCGTCCTCCCTATGTTTATTCTTGTCCAATTAGGGTTTTTAACCAATCTTGTTCATCCAATAGGTGTGTTTGTGTCATTGGATGAACATTTAGGTCATTTTCGTCCTCCCTAGGCTTATTCTTGTCCAATTAGGGTTTCTAACCAATCATGTGCATCCAATAGGTGTGTTTAGTCATTTGATGAACATTTAGGTCATTTTCTTCCTCCCTAGGCTTATTCTTGGCCAATTAGTGTTTTTAACCAATCTTGTGCATCCAATAAGTTCATTTGTGTCATTGGATTAACATTTAGGTCATTTTCGTCCTCCCTAGGCTTATTCTTGTCCAATTAGGGTTTCTAACCAATCTTGTGCATCCAATAGGTGTGTTTAGTCATTAGATGAACATTTAGGTCATTTTCGTCCTCCCTAGGCTTATTCTTGTCCAATTAGGGTTTTTAACCAATCTTGTGCATCCAATAAGTTCATTTGTGTCATTGGATGAACATTTAGGTCATTTTCGTCCTCCCTTGGCTTATTCTTGTCCAATTAGGGTTTTTAACCAATCTTGTGCATCCAATAGGTGTGTTTGTGTCATTGGATGAACATTTAGGTCATTTTTGTCCTCCCTAGGCTTATTCTTGTCCAATTAGGGTTTTTAACCCATGTTGTGCATCCAATAAGTTCATTTGTGTCATTGGGTGAACATTTAGGTCATTTTCGTCCTCCCTAGGCTTATTCTTGTCCAATTAGGGTTTCTAACCAATCTTGTGCATCCAATAGGTGTGTTTAGTCATTTGGTGAACATTTAGGTCATTTTCGTCCTCCCTAGGCTTATTCTTGTCCAATTAGGGTTTTTAACCAATCTTGTGCATCCAATAAGTTCATTTGTGTCATTGGATGAACATTTAGGTCATTTTCGTCCTCCCTAGGCTTATTCTTGTCCAATTAGGGTTTTTAACCAATCTTGTGCATCCAATAAGTTCATTTGTGTCATTGGATGAACATTTAGGTCATTTTCGTCCTCCCTAGGCTTAGTCTTGTCCAATTAGGGTTTTCAACCAATCTTGTGCATCCAATAAGTTCATTTGTGTCATTGGATGAACATTTAGGTCATTTTCGTTCTCCCTAGGCTTATTCTTGTCCAATTAGGGTTTTTAACCAATCTTGTGCATCCAATAAGTTCATTTATGTCATTGGATGAACATTTAGGTCATTTTCGTCCTCTCTAGCCTTATTCTTGTCCAATTAGGGTTTTTAACCAATCTTGTGCATCCAAAGAGTTCATTTGTGTCATTGGATGAACATTTAGGTCATTTTCGTCCTCCCTAGGCTTATTCTTGTCCAATTAGGGTTTTTAACTAATCTTGTGCATCCAAGAAGTTCTTTTGTGTCATTGGATGAACATTTAGGTCATTTTCGTCCTCCCTAGGCTTATTCTTGTCCAATTAGGGTTTTTAACCAATCTTGTGCATCCAATAAGTTCATTTGTGTCATTGGATGAACATTTAGGTCATTTTCGTTCTCCCTAGGCTTATTCTTGTCCAATTAGGGTTTTTAACCAATCTTGTGCATCCAATAAGTTCATTTGTGTCATTGGATGAACATTTAGGTCATTTTCGTCCTCCCTAGGCTTATTCTTGTCAAATTAGGGTTTTTAACCAATCTTGTGCATCCAATAAGTTCATTTGTGTCATTGGATGAACATTTAGGTCATTTTCGTCCTCCCTAGGCTTATTCTTGTCCAATTAGGGTTTTTAACCAATCTTGTGCATCCAATAAGTTCATTTGTGTCATTGGATGAACATTTAGGTCATTTTCGTCCTCCCTAGGCTTATTCTTCTCCCATTAGGGTTTTTATGCAATCTTGTGCATCCAATAGGTGTGTTTGTGTCATTGGACGAACATTTAGGTCATTTTCGTCATCCCTAGGCTTATTCTTGTCCAATTAGGGTTTTTAACGAATCTTATGCATCCAATAAGTTCATTTGTGTCATTGGATGAACATTTAGGTCATGTTTTTCCTCCCTAGGCTTATTCTTGTCTAATTAGGATTTTTAACCAATCTTGTGCATCCAATAAGTTCATTTGTGTCATTGGATGAACATTTAGGTCATTTTCGTCCTCCCTAGTCTTATTCTTGTCCAATTAGGGTTTTTATGCAATCTTGTGCATCCAATAGGTATGTTTGTGTCATTGGATGAACATTTAGGTCATTTTCGTCCTCCCTAGGCTTATTCTTGTCCAATTAGGGTTTTTAACCAATCTTGTGCATCCAATAAGTTCATTTGTGTCATTGGATGAACATTTAGGTCATTTTCGTCCTCCCTAGGCTTATTCTTGTCCAATTAGGGTTTTTAACCAATCTTGTGCATCCAATAAGTTCATTTGTGTCATTGGATGAACATTTAGGTCATTTTCGTCCTCCCTAGGCTTATTCTTGTCCAATTAGGGTTTTTAACCAATCTTGTGCATCCAATAAGTTCATTTGTATCATTGGATAAACATTTAGGTCATTTTCGTCCTCCCTAGGCTTATTCTTGTCCAATTAGGGTTTTTATGCAATCTTGTGCATCCAATAGGTGTGTTTGTGTCATTGGACGAACATTTAGGTCATTTTCGTCCTCCCTAGGCTTATTCTTGTCCGATTAAGGTTTTTAACCAATGTTGTGCATTCAATAAGTTCATTTGTGTCATTGGATGAACATTTAGGTCATTTTCGTCCTCCCTAGGCTTATTCTTGTCCAATTAGGGTTTTTAACCAATCTTGTGCATCCAATAAGTTCATTTGTGTCATTGGATGAACATTTAGGTCATTTTCGTCCTCCCTATGCTTATTCTTGTCCAATTAGGGTTTTTTTACCAATCTTGTGCATCCAATAAGTTCATTTGTGTCATTGGATGAACATTTAGGTCATTTTCGTCCTCCCTAGGCTTATTCTTGTCCAATTAGGGTTTTTAACCAATCTTGTGCATCCAATAAGTTCATTTGTGTCATTGGATGAACATTTAGGTCATTTTCGTCCTCCCTAGGCTTAATCTTTTCCAATTAGGGTTTTTAACCAATCTTGTGCATCCAATAAGTTCATTTGTGTCATTGGACGAACATTTAGGTCATTTTTGTCCTCCCTAGGCTTATTCTTGTCCAATTAGGGTTTTTAAACCAATCTTGTGCATCCAATAAGTTCATTTGTGTCATTGGATGAACATTTAGGTCATTTTCGTCCTCCCTAGGCTTATTCTTGTCCAATTAGGGTTTTTATGCAATCTTGTGCATCCAATAGGTGTGTTTGTATCATTGGACGAACATTTAGGTCATTTTCGTCCTCCATAGTCTTATTCTTGTCCAATTAGAGTTTTTATGCAATCTAGTTCATCCAATAGGTGTGTTTGTGTCATTGGACGAACATTTAGGTCATTTTCGTCCTCCCTAGGCTTATTCTTGTCCAATTAGGGTTTTTAACCAATCTTGTGCATCCAATAAGTTCATTTGTGTCATTGGATGAACATTTAGGTCATTTTCGTCCTCCCTAGGCTTATTCTTGTCCAATTAGGGTTTTTATGCAATCTTGTGCATACAATAAGTTCATTTCTGTCATTGGAGGAACATTTAGGTCATTTTCGTCCTCCCAAGTCTTATTCTTGTCGAATTAGGGTTTTTATGCAATCTTGTGCATCCAATAGGTTTGTTTGTGTCATTGGAGGAACATTTAGGTAATTTTCGTCCTTCCTAGTCTTATTCATGTCCAATTAGGGATTTTATGCAATCTTGTGCATCCAATAGGTGTGTTTGTATCACTGGACGAACATTTAGGTCATTTTCGTCCTCCCTAGGCTTATTCTTGTCCAATTAGGGTTTTTAACCAATCTTGTGCATCCAATAAGTTCATTTGTGTCATTGGAGGAACATTTAGGTCATTTTCGTCCTCCGTAGGCTTATTCTTGTCCAATTAGGGTTTTTAACCAATCTTGTGCATCCAATAAGTTCAATTGTGTCATTGGATGAACATTTAGGTCATTTTCGTCCTCCCTAGGCTTATTCTTGTCCAATTAGGGTTTTTAACCAATCTTGTGCATCCAATAAGTTCATTTGTGTCATTGGATGAACATTTAGGTCATTTTCATCCTCCCTGGGCTTATTCTTGTCCAATTAGGGTTTTTAACCAATCTTGTGCATCCAATAGGTGTGTTTGTGTCATTGGATGAACATTTAGGTCATTTTCGTCCTCCCTGGGCTTATTCTTGTCCAATTAGGGTTTTTAACCAATCTTGTGCATCCAATAAGTTCAATTGTGTCATTGGATGAACATTTAGGTCATTTTCGTCCTCCCTAGGCTTATTCTTGTCCAATTAGGGTTTTTAACCAATCTTGTGCATCCAATAAGTTCATTTGTGTCATTGGATGAACATTTAATTCATTTTCGTCCTTCCTAAACTTATTCTTGTCCAATTAGGGTTTCTAAACAATCTTGTGCATCCAATAGGTGTGTTTGTGTCATTGGATGAACATTTAGGTCATTTTCGTCCTCCCTAGGCTTATTCTTGTCCAATTAGTGTTTTAAGCAATCTTGTGCATCCAATAAGTTCATTTGTGTCATTGGATTAACATTTAGGTCATTTTCGTCCTCCCTAAGCTTATTCTTGTCCAATTAGGGTTTTTAACCAATCATGTGCATCCAATAAGTTCTTTTGTGTCGTTGGATGAACAATTAGGTCATTTTCGTCCACCCTAGGCTTATTCTTGTCCAATTAGGGTTTTTAACCAATCTTGTGCATCCAATAAGTTCATTTGTGTAATTGGATGAACATTTAGGTCATTTTCGTCCTCCTTAGGCTTATTCTTGTCCAATTAGGGTTTTTAACCAATCTTGTGCATCCAATAGGTGTGCTTGTGTCATTGGATGAACATTTAGGTCATTTTCGTCCTCCCTAGGCTTATTCTTGTCCAATTAGGGTTTCTAACCAATCTTGTGCATCCAATAGGTGTGTTTGTGTCATTGGATGAACATTTAGGTCATTTTCGTCCTCCCTAGGCTTATTCTTGTCCAATTAGGGTTTTTAACCAATCTTGGTCATCCAATAAGTTCACTTGTGTCATTGGATTAACATTTAGGTCATTTTCGTCCTCCCTAGCCTTATTATTGTCCAATTAGGGTTTCTAACCAATCTTGTGCATCCAATAGGTGTGTTTGTGTCATTGGATGAACATTTAGGTCATTTTCGTCCTCCCAATGCTTATTCTTGTACAATTAGGGTTTTTAACCAATCTTGTGCATCCAATAGGTGTGTTTGTGTCATTGGATGAACATTTAGGTTATTTGCGTCCTCCCTAGGCTTATTCTTGTCCAATTAGGGTTTTTAACCAATCTTGTGCATCCAATAAGTTCATTGGTGTCATTGGGTGAACATTTAGGTCATTTTCGTCCTCCCTAGGCTTATTCTTGTCCAATTAGGGTTTCTAACCAATCTTGTGCATCCAATAGGTGTGTTTAGTCATTTGATGAACATTTAGGTTATTTTCGACCTCTCTAGGCTTATTCTTGTCCAATTAGGGTTTTAAGCAATCTTGTGCATCCAATAAGTTCATTTGTGTCATTGGGTGAACACTTAGGTCATTTTCGTCCTCCCTAGGCTTATTCTTGTCCAATTAGGGTTTTTAACCAATCTTGTGCATCCAATAGGTGTGTTTGTGTCATTGGATGAACATTTAGGTCATTTTCGTCCTCCCTAGGCTTATTCTTGTCCAATTAGGGTTTTTAACCAATCTTGTGCATCCAATAAGTTCATTTGTGTCATTGGATGAACATTTAGGTCATTTACGTTCTCCCTAGGCTTATTCTTGTCCAATTAGGGTTTTAAGCAATCCTGTGCATCCAATAGGTGTGTTTGTGTCATTGGACGAAGATTTAAGTCATTTTCGTCCTCCCTAGTCTTATTCTTGTCGAATTAGGGTTTTTATGCAATCTTGTGAGTCCAATAGGTGTGTTTGTGTCATAGGACGAACATTTAGGTCATTTTCGTCCTCCCTAAGCTTATTCTTGTCCAATTAGTGTTTTTAACCAATCTTGTGCATCCAATAAGTTCATTTGTGTCATTGGATGAACATTTAGGTCATTTTCGTCCTCCCTAGTCTTATTCTTGTCCAATTAGGGTTTTTATGCAATCTTGTGCATCCAATATATGTGTTTGTGTCATTGGAGGAACATTTAGGTCATTTTCGTCCTCCCTAGTCTTATTCTTGTCCAATTAGGGTTTTTATGCAATCTTGTGCATCCAATAGGTGTGTTTGTGTCATTGGACGAACATTTAGGTCATTTTCGTCCTCCCTAGGCTTATTCTTGTCCAATTAGGGTTTTTAACCAATCTTGTGCATCCAATAAGTTCATTTGTGTCATTGGATGAACATTTAGGTCATTTTCGTCCTCCCTAGGCTTATTCTAGTCCAATTAGGGTTTTTAACCAATCTTTTGCATCCAATAAGTTCATTTGTGTCATTGGATGAGCATTTAGGTCATTTTCGTCCTCCCTAGTCTTATTCTTGTCCAATTAGGGTTTTTATGCAATCTTGTGCATCCAATAGGTGTGTTTGTGTCGTTGGAGGAACATTTAGGTCATTTTCGTCCTCCCTAGTCTTATTCTTGTCCAATTAGGGTTTTTATGCAATCTTGTGCATCCAATAGGTGTGTTTGTGTCATTGGACGAACATTTAGGTCATTTTCGCCCTCCCTAGGCTTATTCTTGTCCAATTAAAGTTTTTAACCAATCTTGTGCATCCAATAAGTTCATTTGTGTCATTGGATGAACATTTAGGTCATTTTCGTCCTCCCTAGGCTTATTCTTGTCCAATTAGGGTTTTTAACCAATCTTGTGCATCCAATAAGTTCATTTGTGTCATTGGATGAACATTTAGGTCATTTTCGTCCTCCCTAGGCTTATTCTTGTCCAATTAGGGTTTTCAACCAATCTTGTGCATCCAATAAGTTCATTTGTGTCATTGGATGAACATTTAGGTCATTTTCGTTCTCCCAAGGCTTATTCTTGTCCAATTAGTGTTTTTAACCAATCTTGTGCATCCAATAAGTTCATTTGTGTCATTGGATGAACATTTAGGTCATTTTCGTCCTCCCTAGGCTTATTCTTGTCCAATTAGGGTTTTTAACCAACCTTGTGCATCCAATAGGAGTGTTTGTGTCATTGGATGAACATTTAGGTCATTTTCGTCCTCCCTAGGCTTATTCTTGTCCAATTAGGGTTTTTAACCAATCTTGTGCATCCAATAAGTTCATTTGTGTCATTGGATGAACATTTAGGTCATTTTCGTCTTCCCTAGGCTTATTGTTGTCCAATTAGGGTTTTTAACCAATCTTGTGCATCCAATAGGTGTATTTGTGTCATTAGATAAACATTTAGGTCATTTTCGTCCTCCCTATGCTTATTCTTGTCCAATTAGGGTTTTTAAGCAATCTTGTGCATCCAATAAGTTCATTTGTGTCATTGGATGAACATTTAGGTCATTTTCGTCCTCCCTAGGCTTATTCTTGTCCAATTAGGGTTTCTAACAAATCTTGTGCATCCAATAGGTGTATTTGTGTCATTGTATGAACATTTAGGTCATTTTCGTCCTCCCTAGGCTTATTCTTGTCCAATTAGGGTTTTTAAGCAATCTTGTGCATCCAATAAGTTCATTTGTGTCATTGGATGAACATTTAGGTCATTTTCGTCCTCCCTAGGCTTATTCTTGTCCAATTAGGGTTTTTAACCAATCTTGTGCATCCAATAAGTTCATTTGTGTCATTGGATGAACATTTAGGTCATTTTCGTCCTCCCTAGGCTTATTCTTGTCCAATTAGTGTTTTTAACCAATCTTGTGCATCCAATAGGTCTGTTTGTGTCATTGGATGAACATTTAGGTCAGTTTCGTCCTCCCTAGGCTTATTCTTGTCCAATTAGGGTTTCTAACGAATCTTGTGCATCCAATAGGTGTATTTGTGTCATTGGATGGACATTTAGGTCATTTTCGTCCTCCCTAGGCTTATTCTTGTCCAATTAGGGTTTTTAACCAATCTTGTGCATCCAATAGGTGTGTTTGTGTCATTGGATGAACATTTAGGTCATTTTCGTCCTCCCTAGGCTTATTCTTGTCCAATTAGGGTTTTTAACCAATCTTGTGCATCCAATAAGTTCATTTGTGTCATTGGATGAACATTTAGGTCATTTTCGTCCTCCCTAGGCTTATTCTTGTCCAATTAGGGTTTCTAATCAATCTTGTGCATCCAATAGGTGTGTTTGTGACATTGGATGAACATTTAGGTCTTTTTCGTCCTCCCTAGGCTTATTCTTGTCCCATTAGGATTTTTAACAAATCTTGTGCATCCAATAAGTTCAATTGTGTCATTGGATGAACATTTAGGTCATTTTCGTCCTCCCTAGGCTTATTCTTGTCCAATTAGGGTTTTTAACCAATCTTGTGCATCCAATAAGTTCATTTGTGTCATTGGATGAACATTTAGGTCATTTTCGTCCTCCCTAAGCTTATTCTTGTCCAATTAGGGTTTCTTAACAATCTTGTGCATCCAATAGGTTTGTTTGTTTCATTGGATGAACATTTAGGTCATTATCGTCCTCCCTAGGCATATTCTTGTCCAATTAGGGTTTTAAGCAATCTTGTGCATCCAATAAGTTCATTTGTGTCATTGGATTAACATTTAGGTCATTTTCGTCCTCCCTAAGCTTATTCTTGTCCAATTAGGGTTTTTAACCAATCATGTGCAACCAATATGTTCATTTGTGTCGTTGGATGAACAATTAGGTCATTTTCGTCCACCCTAGGCTTATTCTTGTCCAATTACGGTTTTTAACCAATCTTGTGCATCCAATAAGTTCATATGTGTCATCGAATTAACATTTAGGTCATTTTCGTCGTCCCTAGGCTTATTCTTGTCCAATTAGAGTTTTTAACCAATCTTGTGCATCCAATAAGTGTGTTTGTGTCATTGGATGAACATTTAGGACATTTTCGTCCTCCCTAGGCTTATTCTTGTCCAATTAGGGTTTCTAACCAATCTTGTGCATCGAATAGGTGTGTTTGTGTCATTGGATGAACATTTAGGTCATTTTCGTCCTCCCTAAGCTTATTCTTGTACAATTAGGGTTTTTAACCAATCTTGTGCATCCAATAGGTGTGTTTGTGTCATTGGATGAACATTTAGGTCATTTTCGTCCTCCCTAGGCTTATTCTTGTCCAATTAGGGTTTTTAACCAATCTTGTGCATCCAATAAGTTTATTTGTGTCATTGGGTGAACATTTAGGTAATTTTCGTCCTCCCAAGGCTTATTCTTGTCCAATTAGGGTTTCTAAACAATCTTGTGCATCCAATAGGTATGTTTGTGTCATTGGATGAACATTTAGGTCATTTTCGTCCTCCCTAGGCTTATTCTTGTCCAATTAGGGTTTTTAACCAATCTTGTGCATCCAATAAGTTCAATTGTGTCATTGGATGAACATTTAGGTCATTTTCGTCCTCCCTAGGCTTATTCTTGTCCAATTAGGGTTTTTTTACCAATCTTGTGCATCCAATAAGTTCATTTGTGTCATTGGATGAACATTTAGGTCATTTTCGTCCTCCCTAGGCTTATTCTTGTCCAATTAGGGTTTTTAACCAATCTTGTGCATCCAATAAGTTCATTTGTGTCATTGGATGAACATTTAGGTCATTTTCGTCCTCCCTAGGCTTATTCTTGTCCAATTAAGGTTTTCAACCAATCTTGTGCATCCAATAAGTTCATTTGTGTCATTGGAAGAACATTTAGGTCATTTTCGTCCTCCATAGGCTTATTCTTGTCCAATTAGGGTTTTTAAACAATCTTGTGCATCCAATAAGTTCATTTGTGTCATTGGATGAACATTTAGGTCATTTTCGTCCTCCATAGGCTTATTCTTGTCTAATTAGGGTTTTTAAACAATCTTGTGCATCCAATAAGTTCATTTGTGTCATTGGATGAACATTTAGGTCATTTTCGTCCTCCCTAGGCTTATTCTTGTCCAATTAGGGTTTTTAACCAATCTTGTGCATCCAATAAGTTCATTTGTGTCATTGGATGAACATTTAGGTCATTTTCGTCCTCTCTAGGCTTATTCTTGTCCAATTAGGGTTTTCAACCAATCTTGTGCATCCAATAAGTTCATTTGTGTCATTGGATGAACATTTAGGTCATTTTCGTCCTCCCTAGGCTTATTCTTGTCCAATTAGGGTTTTTATGCAATCCTGTGCATCCAATAGGTGTGTTTGTGTCATTGGAGGAACATTTAGGTCATTTTCGTCCTCCCTAGTCTAATTCTTGTCGAATTAGGGTTTTTATACAATCTTGTGCATTCAATAGGTGTGTTTGTGTCATTGGATGAACATTTAGGTCATTTTCGTCCTCCCTAGGCTTATTCTTGTCCAATTAGGGTTTTTAACCAATCTTGTGCATCCAATAAGTTCATTTGTGTCATTGGATGAACATTTAGGTCATTTTCGTCCTCCCTAGGCTTATTCTTGTCCAATTAGGGTTTTTAACCAATCTTGTGCATCCAATAAGTTCATTTGTGTCATTGGATGAACATTTAGGTCATTTTCGTTCTCCATAGGCGTATTCTTGTCCAATTAGGGTTTCTAACCAATCTTGTGCATCCAATAAGTTCATTTGTGACATTGGATGAACATTTAGGTCATTTTCGTCCTCCCTAGGCTTATTCTTGTCCAATTAGGGTTTTTAACCAATCTTGTGCATCCAATAGGTGTGTTTGTGTCATTGGATGAACATTTAGGTCATTTTCGTCCTCCCTAGGCTTATTCTTGTCCAATTAGGGTTTTTAACCAATCTTGTGCATCCAATAAGTTCATTTGTGTCATTGGATGAACATTAATGTCATTTTCGTCCTCCCTAGGCTTATTCTTGTCCAATTAGGGTTTCTAACCAATCTTTTGCATCCAATAGGTGTGTTTGTGTCAGTGGATGAACTTTTAGGTCATTTTCGTCCTCCCTAGGCTTATTCTTGTCCAATTAGGGTTTTTAACCAATCTTGTGCATCCAATAGGTGTGTTTGTGTCATTGGATGAACATTTAGGTCATTTTCGTCCTCCCTAGGCTTATTCTTGTCCAATTAGGGTTTTTAACCAATCTTGTGCATCCAATAGGTGTGTTTGTGTCATTGGATGAACATTTAGGTCATTTTCGTCCTCCCTAGGCTTATTCTTGTCCAATTAGGGGTTCTAACCAATCTTGTGCATCCAATAGGTGTATTTGTCTCATTGGATGAACATTTAGGTCATTTTCTTCCTCCCTAGTCTTATTCTTGTCCAATTAGGGTTTTAAGCAATCTTGTGCATCCAATAAGTTCATTTGTGTCATTGGATGAACATTTAGGTCATTTTCGTCCTCCCTAGGCTTATTCTTGTCCAATTAGGATTTTTAACCAATCTTGTGCATCCAATAAGTTCATTTGTGTCATTGGATGAACATTTAGGTCATTTTCGTCCTCCCTAGGCTTATTCTTGTCCAATTAGGGTTTCTAACCAATCTTGTGGATCCAATAATTTCATTTGTGTCATTGGATGAACATTTAGGTCATTTTCGTCCTCCCTAGGCTTATTCTTGTCCAATTAGGGTTTTTAACCAATCTTGTGCATCCAATAGGTGTGTTTGTGTCATTGGATGAACATTTAGGTCATTTTCGTCCTCCCTAGGCTTATTCTTGTCAAATTAGGGTTTCTAACTAATTTTTTGCATCCAATAGGTGTATTTGTGTCATTGGATGAACATTTAGGTCATTTTCGTCCTCCCTAGGCTTATTCTTGTCCAATTAGGGTTTATAAGCAATCTTGTGCATCCAATAAGTTCATTTGTGTCATTGGATGAACATTTAGGTCATTTTCGTCCTCCCTAGGCTTATTCTTGTTCAATTAGGGTTTCTAACCAATCTTGTGTATCCAATAGGTGTGTTTGTGTCATTGGATGAACATTTAGGTCATTTTCGTCCTCCCTAGTCTTATTCTTGTCCAATAAGGGTTTTAAGCAATCTTGTGCATCCAATAAGTTCATTTGTGTCATTGGATGAACATTTAGGTCATTTTTCGACCTCCCTAAGCTTATTCTTGTCCAATTATGGTTTTTAAGGAATCTTGTGCATCCAATAAGTTCATTTGTGTCATTGGATGAACATTTAGGTCATTTTCGTCCTCCCTAGGCTTATTCTTGTCCAATTAGGGTTTATAAGCAATCTTGTGCATCCAATAAGTTCATTTGTGTCATTGGATGAACATTTAGGTCATTTTCGTCCTCCCTAGGCTTATTCTTGTCCAATTAGGGTTTCTAACCAATTTTGTGCATCCAATAAGTTCATTTGTGTCATTGGATGAACATTTAGGTCATTTTCGTCCTCCCTAGGCTTATTCTTGTCCAATTAGGGTTTTTAACCAATCTTGTGCATCCAATAGGTGTGTTTGTGTCATTGGATGAACATTTAGGTCATTTTCGTCCTCCCTAGGCTTATTCTTGTCAAATTAGGGTTTCTAACCAATCTTTTGCATCCAATAGGTGTATTTGTGTCATTGGATGAACATTTAGGTCATTTTCGTCCTCCCTAGGCTTATTCTTGTCCAATTAGGGTTTTTAAGCAATCTTGTGCATCCAAAAAGTTCATTTGTGTCATTGGATGAACATTTACGTCATTTTCGTCCTCCCTAGGCTTATTCTTGTCCAATTAGGGTTTTTAACCAATCTTGTGCATCCAATAGGTGTGTTTGTGTCATTGGATGAACATTTAGGTCATTTTCGTCCTCCCTAGGCTTATTCTTGTCCAATTAGGGTTTTTAACCAATCTTGTGCATCCAATAGGTGTGTTTGTGTCATTGGATGAACATGTAGGTCATTTTCGTCCTCCCTAGGCTTATTCTTGTCCAATTAGGGTTTTTAACCAATCTTGTGCATCCAATAGGTGTGTTTGTGTCATTGGATGAACATTTAGGTCATTTTCGTCCTCCCTAGGCTTATTCTTGTCCAATTAGGGTTTTTAACCAATCTTGTGCATCCAATAAGTTTAATTGTGTCATTGGATGAACATTTAGGTCATTTTCGTCCTCCCTAGGCTTATTCTTGTCCAATTAGGGTTTCTAAACAATCTTGTGCATCCAATAGGTGTGTTTGTGTCATTGGATGAACATTTAGGTCATTTTCGTCCTCCCTAAGCTTATTCTTGTCCAATTAGGGTTTCTAAACAATCTTGTGCATTCAATAGGTTCAATTGTGTCATTGGATGAACATTTAGGTCATTTTCGTCCTCCCTAGGCTTATTCTTGTCCAATTAGGGTTTTTAACCAATCTTGTGCATCCAATAAGTTCATTTGTGTCATTGGATGAACATTTAGGTCATTTTCGTCCTCCCTAGGCTTAGTCTTGTTCAATTAGGGTTTCTAACCAATCTTGTGCATCCAATAGGTGTATTTGTGTCATTGGATGAACATTTAGGTCATTTTCGTCCTCCCAAGGCTTATTGTTGTCCAATTAGCGTTTTTAACCAATCTTGTGCATCCAATAAGTTCATTTGTGTCATTGGATGAACATTTAGGTCATTTTCGTCCTCCCTAGGCTTATTCTTGTCCAATTAGGGTTTTTAAGCAATCTTGTGCATCCAATAACTTCATTTGTGTCATTGGATTAACATTTAGGTCATTTTCGTCCTCCAAAGGCTTATTCTTGTCCAATTAGTGTTTTTAACCAATCTTGTGCATCCAATAGGTGTGTTTGTGTCATTGGATGAACATTTAGGTCATTTTCGTCCTCCCTAGGCTTATTCTTGTCCAATTAGGGTTTTTAACCAATCTTGTGCATCCAATAAGTTCATTTGTGTCATTGGATGAACATTTAGGTCATTTTCGTCCTCCCTAGGCTTATTCTTGTCCAATTAGGGTTTTTAACAATCTTGTGCATCCAATAAGTTCATTTGTGTCATTGGATTAACAATTAGGTCTTTTTCGTCCTCCCTAGGCTTATTCTTGTCCAATTAGGGTTTTTAACCAATCTTGTGCATCCAATAGGTGTGTTTGTGTCATTGGATGAACATTTAGGTCATTTTCATCCTCCCTAGGCTTATTATTGTCCAATTAGGGTTTCTAACAAATCTTGTGCATCCAATAGGTGTGTTTGTGTCATTGGATGAACATTTAGGTTATTTTCGTCCTCCCTATGCTTATTCTTGTACAATTAGGGTTTTTAACCAATCTTGTGCATCCAATAGGTGTGTTTGTGTCATTGGATGAACATTTAGGTCATTTTCGTCCTCCCTAGGCTTATTCTTGTCCAATTAGGGTTTTTAACCAATCTTGTGCATCCAATAAGTTCATTTGTGTCATTGGGTGAACATTTAGGTCATTTTCGTCCTCCCTAGGCTTATTCTTGTCCAATTAGGGTTTCTACCCAATCTTGTGCATCCAATAGGTGTGTTTAGTCATTTGATGAACATTTAGGTCATTTTCGTCCTCCCTAGGCTTATTCTTGTCCAATTAGGGTTTTTAACCAATCTTGTGCATCCAATAAGTTCATTTGTGTCATTGGATGAACATTTAAGTCATTTTCGTCCTCCCTAAGCTTATTCTTGTCCAATTAGGGTTTCTAAACAATCTTGTGCATCCAATAGGTGTGTTTGTGTCATTGGATGAACATTTAGGTCATTTTCGTCCTCCCTAGGCTTATTCTTGTCCAATTAGTGTTTTAAGCAATCTTGTGCATCCAATAGGTTCATTTGTGTCATTGGATTAACATTTAGGTCATTTTCGTCCTCCCTAAGCTTATTCTTGTCCAATTAGGGTTTTTAACCAATCATGTGCATCCAATAAGTTCTTTTGTGTCGTTGGATGAACAATTAGGTCATTTTCGTCCACCCTAGGCTTATTCTTGTCCAATTAGGGTTTTTAACCAATCTTGTGCATCCAATAAGTTCATTTGTGTAATTGGATGAACATTTAGGTCATTTTCGTCCTCCTTAGGCTTATTCTTCTCCAATTAGGGTTTTTAACCAATCTTGTGCATCCAATAAGTTCATTTGTGTAATTGGATGAACATTTAGGTCATTTTCGTCCTCCCTAGGCTTATTCTTGTCCAATTAGGGTTTTTAACCAATCTTGTGCATCCAATAGGTGTGTTTGTGTCATTGGATGAACATTTAGGTCATTTTCGTCCTCCCTAGGCTTATTCTTGTCCAATTAGGGTTTTTAACCAATCTTGTGCATCCAATAGGTGTGTTTGGGTAATTGCATGAACATTTAGGTCATTTTCGTCCTCCCTAGGCTTGTTCTTGTCCAATTAGGGTTTTTAACCAATCTTGTGCATCCAATAAGTTCATTTGTGTCATTGGATGAATAGTTAGGTCATTTTCGTCCTCCCTAGGCTTATTCTTGTCAAATTAGGGTTTCTAACCAATCTTGTGCATCCAATAGGTGTGTTTGTGTCGTTGGATGAACATTTAGGTCATTTTCGTCCTCCCTAGGCTTATTCTTGTCCAATTACGGTTTTTAACCAATCTTGTGCATCCAATAGGTGTGTTTGTGTCATTGGATGAACATTTAGGTCATTTTCGTCCTCCCTAGGCTTATTCTTGTCCAATTAGGGTTTTTAACCAATCTTGTGCATCCAATAGGTGTGTTTGTGTCATTGGATGAACATTTAGGTCATTTTCGTCCTCCCTAGGCTTATTCTTGTCAAATTATGGTTTCTAACCAATCTTTTGCATCCAATAGGTGTATTTGTGTCATTGGATGAACATTTAGGTCATTTTCGTCCTCCCAAGGCTTATTGTTGTCCAATTAGGGTTTTTAACCAATCTTGTGCATCCAATAAGTTCATTTGTGTCATTGGATGAACATTTAGGTCATTTTCGTCCTCCCTAGGCTTATTCTTGTCCAATTAGGGTTTTTAAGCAATCTTGTGCATCAAATAAGTTCATTTGTGTCATTGGATGAACATTTAGGTTATTTTCGTCCTCCCTAGGCTTAGTCTTGTTCTATTAGGGTTTCTAACCAATCTTTTGCATCCAATAGGTGTGTTTGTGTCATTGGATGAACATTTAGGTCATTTTGTCCTCCCTAGTCTTATTCTTGTCCAATTAGGGTTTTTAAGCAATCTTGTGCATCCAATAAGTTCATTTGTGTCATTGGATGAACATTTACGTCATTTTCGTCCTCCCTAGGCTTATTCTTGTCCAATTAGGGTTTTTAACCAATCTTGTGCATCCAATAGGTGTGTTTGTGTCATTGGATGAACATTTAGGTCATTTTCGTCCTCCCTAGGCTTATTCTTGTCCAATTAGGGTTTTTAACCAATCTTGTGCATCCAATAGGTGTGTTTGTGTCATTGGATGAACATTTAGGTCATTTTCGTCCTCCTGAGGCTTATTCTTGTCCAATTAGGGTTTTTAACCAATCTTGTTCATCCAATAGGTGTGTTTGTGTCATTGGATGAACATTTAGGTCATTTTAGTCCTCCCTAGGCTTATTCTTGTCCAATTAGGGTTTTTAACCAATCTTGTCCATCCAATAAGTTCATTTGTGTCATTGGATAAACATTTAGGTCATTTTCGTCCACCCTAGGCTTATTCTTGTCCAATTAGGGTTTTTAACCAATCTTGTGCATCCAATAGGTGTGTTTGTGTCATTGGATGAACATTTAGGTCATTTTTCGTCCTCCCTAGGCTTATTCTTGTTCAACTAGGGTTTTTAAGCAATCTTGTGCATCCAATAAGTTCATTTGTGTCATTGGATGAACATTTACGTCATTTTCGTCCTCCCTAGGCTTATTCTTGTCCAATTAGAGTTTATAAGCAATCTTGTGCATCCAATAAGTTCATTTGTGTCATTGGATGAACATTTAGGTCATTTTCGTCCTCCCTAGGCTTATTCTTGTCCAATTAGGGTTTATAAGCAATCTTGTGCATCCAATAAGTTCATTTGTGTCATTGGATGAACATTTAGGTCATTTTCGTCCTCCCTAGGCTTATTCTTGTCCAATTAGGGTTTTTAACCAATCTTGTGCATCCAATAGGTGTGTTTGTGTCATTGGATGAACATTTAGGTCATTTTCGTCCTCCCTAGGCTTATTCTTGTCCGATTAGGATTTTTAACCAATCTTGTGCATCCAATAAGTTCATTTGTGTCATTGGATGAACATTTAGGTCATTTTCGTCCTCCCTAGGCTTATTCTTGTCCAATTAGGGTTTTTATGCAATCTTGTGCATCCAATAGGTGTGTTCGTGTCATTGGACAAACATTTAGGTCATTTTCGTCCTCCCTAGGCTTATTCTTGTCCAATTAGGGTTTTTAACCAATCTTGTGCATCCAATAAGTTCATTTGTGTCATTGGATGAACATTTAGGTCATTTTCGTCCTCCCTAGGCTTATTCTTGTCCCATTAGGGTTTTTAACCAATCTTGTGCATCCAATAAGTTCAATTGTGTCATTGGATGAACATTTAGGTCATTTTCGTCCTCCCTAGGCTTATTCTTGGCCAATTAGGGTTTTTAAGCAATCTTGTGCATCCAATAAGTTCAATTGTGTCATTGGATGAACATTTAGGTCATTTTCGTCCTCCCTAGGCTTATTCTTGTCCAATTAGGGTTTCTAAACAATCTTGTGCATCCAATAGGTGTGTTTGTGTCATTGGATGAACATTTAGGTCATTTTCGTCCTCCCTAAGCTTATTCTTGTCCAATTAGGGTTTCTAAACAATCTTGTGCATTCAATAGGTGAGTTTGTGTCATTGAATGAACATTTAGGTCATTTTCGTCCTCCCTAGCCTTATTCTTGTCCAATTAGGGTTTCTAACCAATCTTGTGCATCCAATAGGTGTGTTTGTGTCATTGGATGAACATTTAGGTCATTCTCGTCCTCCCTATGTTTATTCTTGTCCAATTAGGGTTTTTAACCAATCTTGTGCATCCAATAGGTGTGTTTGTGTCATTGGATGAACATTTAGGTCATTTTCGTCCTCCCTAGGCTTATTCTTGTCCAATTAGGGTTTCTAACCAATCATGTGCATCCAATAGGTGTGTTTAGTCATTTGATGAACATTTAGGTCATTTTCGTCCTCCCTAGGCTTATTCTTGGCCAATTAGTGTTTTTAACCAATCTTGTGCATCCAATAAGTTCATTTGTGTCATTGGATTAACATTTAGGTCATTTTCGTCCTCCCTAGGCTTATTCTTGTCCAATTAGGGTTTCTAACCAATCTTGTGCATCCAATAGGTGTGTTTGTGTCATTGGATGAAAATTTAGGTTATTTTCGTCCTCCCTAGGCTTATTCTTGTCCAATTAGGGTTTTTAACCAATCTTGTGCATCCAATAGGTGTGTTTGTGTCATCGGATGAACATTTAGGTCATTTTCGTCCTCCCTAGGCTTATTCTTGTCCAATTAGGGTTTATAAGCAATCTTGTGCATCCAATAAGTTCATTTGTGTCATTGGATGAACATTTAGGTCATTTTCGTCCTCCCTAGGCTTATTCTTGTCCAATTAGGGTTTCTAACCAGTCTTGTGCATCCAATATGTGTGTTTGTGTCAATGGATGAACATTTAGGTCATTTTCGTCCTCCCTAGGCTTATTCTTGTCAAATTAGGGTTTCTAACCAATCTTTTGCATCCAATAGGTGTATTTGTGTCATTGGATGAACATTTCATCCTCCCTAGGCTTATTCGTGTCAAATTAGGGTTTCTAACCAATCTTTTGCATCCAATAGGTGTATTTGTGTCATTGGATGAACATTTAGGTCATTTTCGTCCTCCCTAGGCTTATTCTTGTCCAATTAGGGTTTTTAACCAATCTTGTGCATCCAATAGGTGTGTTTGTGTCATTGGATGAACATTTAGGTCATTTTCGTCCTCCCTAGGCTTATTCTTGTCCAATTAGGGTTTTTAACCAATCTTGTGCATCCAATAAGTTCATTTGTGTCATTGGATAAACATTTAGGTCATTTTCGTCCACCCTAGGCTTATTCTTGTCCAATTAGGGTTTTTAACCAATCTTGTGCATCCAATAGGCGTGTTTGTGTTATTGGATGAACATTTAGGTCATTTTCGTCCTCCCTAGGCTTATTCTTGTCCAATTAGGGTTGCTAACCAGTCTTGTGCATCCAATAGGTGTGTTTGCGTCATTGGATGAACATTTAGGTCATTTTCGTCCTCCCTAGGCTTATTCTTGTCCAATTAGGGTTTTTAACCAATCTTGTGCATCCAATAAGTTCATTTGTGTCATTGGATGAACATTTAGGTCATTTTCGTCCTCCCTAGGCTTATTCTTGTCCAATTAGGGTTTTTAACCAATCTTGTCCATCCAATAGGTGTGTTTGTGTAATTGGATGAACATTTAGGTCATTTTCGTCCTCCCTAGGCTTATTCTTGTCCAATTAGGGTTTTTAACCAATCTTGTGCATCCAATAGGTGTGTTTGTGTCATTGGATGAACATTTAGGTCATTTTCGTCCTCCCTAGGCTTATTCTTGTCCAATTAGGGTTTTTAACCAATCTTGTGCATCCAATAAGTTCAATTGTGTCATTGGATGAACCTTTAGGTCATTTTCGTCCTCCCTAGGCATATTCTTGTCCAATTAGGGTTTTTAACCAATCTTGTGCATCCAATAAGTTCATTTGTGTCATTGGATGAACATTTAAGTCATTTTCGTCCTCCCTAAGCTTATTCTTGTCCAATTAGGGTTTCTAAACAATCTTGTGCATCCAATAGGTGTGTTTGTGTCATTGGATGAACATTTAGGTCATTTTCGTCCTCCCTAGGCTTATTCTTGTCCAATTAGTGTTTTAAGCAATCTTGTGCATCCAATAAGTTCATTTGTGTCATTGGATTAACATTTAGGTCATTTTCGTCCTCCCTAAGCTTATTCTTGTCCAATTAGGGTTTTTAACCAATCATGTGCATCCAATAAGTTCATTTGTGTAATTGGATGAACATTTAGGTCATTTTCGTCCTCCTTAGGCATATTCTTGTCCAATTAGGGTTTTTAACCAATCTTGTGCATGCAATTAGTTCATTTGTGTAATTGGACGAACATTTAGGTCATTTTCGTCCTCCCTAGGCTTATTCTTGTTCAATTAGGGTTTTTAACCAATCTTGTGCATCCAATAGGTGTGTTTGTGTCATTGGATGAACATTTAGGTCGTTTTCGTCCTCCCTAGGCTTATTCTTGTCCAATTAGGGTTTTTAACCAATCTTGTGCATCTAATAGGTGTGTTTGGGTCATTGGATGAACATTTAGGTCATTTTTGTCCTCCCTAGGCTTATTCTTGTCCAATTAGGGTTTTTAACCAATCTTGTGCATCCAATAAGTTCATTTGTGTCATTGGATGAATAGTTAGGTCATTTTCGTCCTCCCTAGGCTTATTCTTGTCAAATTAGGGTTTCTAACCAATCTTGTGCATCCAATAGGTGTGTTTGTGTCATTGGATGAACATTTAGGTCATTTTCGTCCTCCCTAGGCTTATTCTTGTCCAACTAGGGTTTCTAACCAATCTTGTGCATCCAATAAGTTCATTTGTGTCATTGGATGAATAGTTAGGTCATTTTCGTCCTCCTTATGCTTATTCTTGTCCAATTAGGGTTTTTTACCCATCTTGTGCATCCAATAGGTGTGTTTGTGTCAATGGATGAACATTTAGGTCATTTTCGTCCTCCCTAGGCTTATTCTTGTCCAATTAGGGTTTTTAACCAATCTTGTGCATCCAATAAGTTCATTTGTGTCATTGGATTAACATTTAGGTCATTTTCGTCCTCCCTAGGCTTATTCTTGTCCAATTAGGGTTTCTTACAAATCTTGTGCATCCATTAGGTGTGTTTAGTCATTTGATGAACATTTATGTTATTTTCGTCCTCCCTAGGCTTATTCTTGTCCAATTAGGGTTTTTAACCAATCTTGTGCATCCAATAGGTGTGTTTGTGTCATTGGATGAACATTTAGGTCATTTTCGTCCTCCCTAGGCTTATTCTTGTCCAATTAGGGTTTTTAACCAATCTTGTGCATCCAATAGGTGTGTTTGTGTCATTGGATGAACATTTAGGTCATTTTCGTCCTCCCTAGGCTTATTCTTGTCCAATTAGGGTTTTAAACCGATCTTGTGCATCCAATAAGTTCATTTGTGTCATTGGATTAACATTTAGGTCATTTTCGTCCTTCCTAGGCTTATTCTTGTCCGATTAGGGTTTCTAACCAATCTTGTGCATTCAATAGGTGTGTTTGTGTCATTGGATGAACATTTAGGTCATTTTCGTCCTCCCTAGTCTTATTCTTGTCCAATTAGGGTTTTTAACCAATCTTGTGCATCCAATAAGTTCATTTGTGTCATTGGATTAACATTTAGGTCATTTTCGCTCTCCCTAGGCTTATTCTTGTGCAATTCGGGTTTCTAACCAATCTTGTGCATCCAATAAGTGTGTTTGTGTCATTAGATTAACATTTAGGTCATTTTCGTCCTCCCTAGTCTTATTCTTGTCCAATTAGGGTTTTTAACCAATCTTGTGCATCCAATAAGTTCAATTGTGTCATTGGATGAACATTTAGGTCATTTTCGTCCTCCCTAGGCTTATTCTCGTCCAATTAGGGTTTTTAACCAATCTTGTCCATCCAATAGGTGTGTTTGTGTCATTGGATGAACATTTAGGTTATTTTCGTCCTCCCTAGGCTTATTCTTGTCCAATTAGGGTTTTTAAACAATCTTGTGCATCCAATAAGTTCATTTGTGTCATTGGATTAACATTTAGGTCATTTTCGTCCTTCCTAGGCTTATTCTTGTCCAATTAGGGTTTTTAACCAATCTTGTGCATCCAATAGGTGTGTTTGAGTCATTGGATGAACATTTAGGTCATTTTCGTCCTCCCTAGGCTTATTCTTGTCCAATTAGGGTTTTTAACCAATCTTGTGCATCCAATAAGTTCATTTGTGTCATTGGATAAACATTTAGGTCATTTTCGTCCACCCTGGGCTTATTCTTGTCCAATTAGGGTTTTTAACCAATCTTGTGCATCCAATAGGTTCATTTGTGTCATTGGATGAACATTTAGGTTATTTTCGTCCTCCCTAGGCTTATTCTTGTCCAATTAGGGTTTTTAACCAATCTTGTGCATCCAATAAGTTCATTTGTGTCATTGGATGAACATTTAGGTCATTTTCGTCCTCCCTAGGCTTATTCTTGTCCAATTAGGGTTTTTAAGCAATCTTGTGCATCCAATAAGTTCATTTGTGTCATTGGATGAATATTTAGGTCATTTTCGTCCTCCCTAGGCTTATTCTTGTCCAATTAAAGTTGTTAACCAATCTTGTGCATCCAATAAGTTCATTTGTGTCATTGGATGAACATTTAGGTCATTTTCGTCCTCCCTAGGCTTATTCTTGTCCAATTAGGGTTTTTAACCAATCTTGTGCATCCAATAGGTGTGTTTGTGTCATTGGATGAACATTTAGGTCATTTTCGTCCTCCCTAGGCTTATTCTTGTCCAATTAGGGTTTTTAACCAATCTTGTGCATCTAATAAGTTCATTTGTTTCATTGGATTAACATTTAGGTCATTTCGTCCTCCCTAGGCTTATTCTTGTCCAATGAGGGTTTTGTACCAATCTTGTGCATCCAATAGGTGTGTTTGTGTCATTGGATGAACATTTAGGTCATTTTCGTCCTCCCTAGGCTTATTCTTGTCCAATTAGGGTTTTTAACTAATCTTGTGCATCCAATTAGTTCATTTGTGTATTGGATTAACATTTAGGTCATTTTTGTCCTCCCTAGGCTTATTCTTGTCCAATTAGGGTTTTTAACCAATCTTGTGCATCCAATAGGTGTGTTTGTGTCATTGGATGAACATTTAGGTCATTTTCGTCCTCCCTAGGCTTATTCTTGTCCAATTAGGGTTTTTAACCAATCTTGTGCATCCAATAAGTTCATTTGTGTCATTGGATGAACATTTAGGTCATTTTCGTCCTCCCTAGGCTTATTCTTGTCCAATTTGGGTTTCTTACCAATCTTGTGCATCCAATAGGTGTATTTGTGTCATTGGATGAACATTTAGGTCATTTTCGTCCTCCCTAGGCTTATTCTTATCCAATTAAGGTTTTTAAGCAATATTGTGCATCCAATAAATTCATTTGTGTCATTGGATGAACATTTAGGTCATTTTCGTCCTCCCTAGGCTTATTCTTGTCCAATTAGGGTTTTTAACCAATCTTGTGCATCCAATAGGTGTGTTTGTGTCATTGGATGAACATTTAGGTCATTTTCGTCCTCCCTAGGCTTATTCTTGTCCAATTAGGGTTTTTAACCAATCTTGTGCATCCAATAAGTTCATTTGTGTCATTGGATAAACATTTAGGTCATTTTCGTCACCCTAGGCTTATTCTTGTCCAATTAGGGTGTTTAACCAATCTTGTGCATCCAATAGGTATGTTTGTGTCATTGGATGAACATTTAGGTCATTTTCGTCCTCCCTAGGCTTATTCTTGTCCAATTAGGGTTTCTAACCAATCTTGTGCATCCAATAGGTGTATTTGTGTCATTGGATGAACATTTAGGTCATTTTCGTCCTCCCTAGGCTTATCCTTGTCCAATTAGGGTTTTTAAGCAATCTTGTGCATCCAATAAGTTCATTTGTGTCATTGGATGAACATTTAGGTCATTTTCGTCCTCCCTAGGCTTATTCTTGTCCAATTAGGGTTTTTAACCAATCTTGTGCATCCAATAGGTGTGTTTGTGTCATTGGATGAACATTTAGGTCATTTTCGTCCTCCCTAGGCTTATTCTTGTCCAATTAGGGTTTTAAGCAATCTTGTGCATCCAATAAGTTCTTTTGTGTCATTGGATGAACATTTAGGTTATTTTCGTCCTCACTAGGCTTAGTTTTGTGCAATTAGGGTTTCTAAACAATCTTGTGCATCCAATAGGTGTGTTTGTGTCATTAGATGAACATTTAGGTCATTTTTATCCTCCCTAGGCTTATTGTTGTCCAATTAGGGTTTTTAACCAATCTTGTGCATCCAATAGGTGTGTTTGTGTCATTGGATGAACATTTAGGTCATTTTCGTCCTCCCTAGTCTTATTCTTGTCCAATTAGGGTTTTAAGCAATCTTGTGCATCCAATAAGTTCATTTGTGTCATTGGATTAAGATTTAAGTCATTTTTGTCCTCCCTAGGCTTATTCTTGTTCAATTAGGGTTTCTAACCAATCTTTTGCATCCAATAGGTGTGTTTGTGTCATTGGATGAACATTTAGGTCATTTTCGTCCTCCCTAGGCTTATTCTTATCCAATTAGGGTTTTTAAGCAATCTTGTGCATCCAATAAATTCATTTGTGTCATTGGATGAACATTTAGGTCATTTTCGTCCTCCCTAGGCTTATTCTTGTCCAATTAGGGTTTTTAACCAATCTTGTGCATCCAATAGGTGTATTTGTGTCATTGGATGAACATTTAGGTCATTTTCGTCCTCCCTAGTCTTATTCTTGTCCAATTAGGGTTTTTATGCAATCTTGTGCATCCAATAGGTGTGTTTGTGTCATTGGAGGAACATTTAGGTCTTTTTCGTCCTCCATAGTCTTATTCTTGTCCAATTAGGGTTTTAACCAATCTTGTGCATCCAATATGTGGGTTTGTGTCATTGGATGAACATTTAGGTCATTTTCGTCCTCCCTAGGCTTATTCTTGTCCAATTAGGGTTTTTAACCAATCTTGTGCATCCAATAAGTTCATTTGTGTCATTGGATGAACATTTAGGTCATTTTCGTCCTCCCTAGGCTTATTCTTGTCCAATTAGGGTTTTTAACCAATCTTGTGCATCCAATAAGTTCATTTGTGTCATTGGATGAATATTTAGGTCATTTTCGTCCTCCCTAGGCTTATTCTTATCTAATTAGGGTTTTTAACCAATCTTGTGCATCCAATAAGTTCATTTGTGTCATTGGATGAACAATTAGGTCATTTTCGTCCTCCCTAGGCTTATTCTTGTCCAATTAGGGTTTTTAACCAATCTTGTGCATCCAATAAGTTCATTTGTGTCATTGGAGGAACATTTAGGTCATTTTCGTCCTCCCTAGGCTTATTCTTGTCAAATTAGGGTTTTTAACCAACCTTGTGCATCCAATAAGTTCATTTGTGTCATTGGACGAACATTTAGGTCATTTTCGTCCTCCCTAGGCTTATTCTTGTCCAATTAGGGTTTTTAACCAATCTTGTGCATCCAATAGGTGTGTTTGTGTCATTGGAGGAACATTTAGGTAATTTTCGTCCTCCCGAGTCTTATTCTTGTCCAATTAGGGTTTTTATGCAATCTTGTACATCCAATAGGTGTGATTTGGTCATTGGAGGAACATTTAGGTCATTTTCGTCCTCCCTAGGCTTATTCTTGTCCAATTAGGGTTTTTAACCAATCTTGTGCATCCAATAAGTTCATTTGTGTCATTGGATGAACATTTAGGTCATTTTCGTCCTCCCTAGGCTTATTCTTGTCCAATTAGGGTTTTTAACCAATCTTGTGCATCCAATAAGTTCATTTGTGTCATTGGATGAACATTTAGGTCATTTTCGTCCTCCCTAGGCTTATTCTTGTCCAATTAGGGTTTTTAACCAATCTTGTGCATCCAATAAGTTTATTTGTGTCATTGGATGAACATTTAGGTTATTTTCGTCCTCCCTAGGCTTATTCTTGTCCAATTAGGGTTTTTAACCAATCTTGTGCATCCAATAAGTTCATTTGTGTCATTGGATTAACATTTAGGTCATTTTTGTCCTCCCTAGGCTTATTCTTGTCCAATTAGGGTTTCTAACCAATCTTGTGCATCCAATAGGTGTTTTTGTGAGATTGGATAAACATTGAGGTCATTTTCGTCCCCCCTAGGCTTATTCTTGTCCCATTAGGGTTTTTAACCAATCTTGTGCATCTAATAAGTTCAATTGTGTCATTGGATGAACATTTAGGTCATTTTCGTCTTCCGTAGGCTTATTCTTGTCCAATTAGGGTTTTTAACCAATCTTGTGCATCCAATATGTTCATTTGTGTCATTGGATGAACATTTAGGTCATTTTCGTCCTCCCTAGGCTTATTCTTGTCCAATTAGGGTTTCTAAACAATCTTGTGCATCCAATAGGTGTGTTTGTGTCATTGGATGAACATTTAGGTCATTTTCGTCCTCCCAAGGCTTATTCTTGTCCAATTAGGGTTTTTAACCAATCTTGTGCATCCAATAAGCTCATTTGTGTCATTGGATTAACATTTAGGTCATTTTCGTCCTCCCTAGGCTTATTCTTGTCCAATTAGGGTTTTTAACCAATCTTGTGCATCCAATAGGTGTGTTTGTGTCATTGGATGAACATTTAGGTCATTTTCGTCCTCCCTAGGCTTATACTTGTCCCATTAAGGTTTTTAACCAATCTTGTGCATCCAATAAGTTCATTTGTGTCATTGGATGAACATTTAGGTCATTTTCGTCCTCCCTAGGCTTATTCTTGTCCAATTAGGGTTTTTAACCAATCTTGTGCATCCAATAGGTGTGTTTGTGTCATTGGATGAACATTTAGGTCATTTTCGTCCACCCTAGGCTTATTCTTATCCAATTAGGGTTTCTAACCAATCTTGTGGATCCAATAGGTGTATTTGTGTCATTGGATGAACATTTAGGTCATTTTCGTCCCCCCTAGGATTATTCTTGTCCAATTAGGGTTTTTAAGCAATCTCGTGCATCCAATAAGTTCATTTGTGTCATTGGATGAACATTTAGGTCATTTTCGTCCTCCCTAGGCTTATTCTTGTCCAATTAAGGTTTTTAACCAATCTTGTGCATCCAATAAGTTCATTTGTGTCATTGGATGAACATTTAGGTCATTTTCGTCCACCCTAGGCTTATTCTTGTCCAATTAGGGTTTCTAACCAATCTTGTGCATCCAATAGGTGTATTTGTGTCATTGGATGAACATTTAGGTCATTTTCGTCCTCCCTAGGCTTATTCTTTTCCAATTAGTGTTTTTAACCAATCTTGTGCATCCAATAGGTGTGTTTGTGTCATTGGATGAACATTTAGGTCATTTTCTTCCTCCCTAGGCTTATTCTTGTCCAATTAGGGTTTTTAAGCAATCTTGTGCATCCAATAAGTTCATTTGTGTCATTGGATGAACATTTAGGTCATTTTCGTCCTCCCTAGGCTTATTCTTGTCCAATTAGGGTTTTTAACCAATCTTGTGCATCCAATAGGTGTGTTTGTGTCATTGGATGAACATTTAGGTCATTTTCGTCCACCCTAGGCTTATTCTTGTTCAATTAGGGTTTTTAACCAATCTTGTGCATCCAATAAGTTCATTTGTGTCATTGGATGAACATTTAGGTCATTTTCGTCCTCCCAAGGCTTATTGTTGTCCAATTAGGGTTTTTAACCAATCTTGTGCATCCAATAGGTGTGTTTGTGTCATTGGATGAACATTTAGGTCATTTTCGACCTCCCTAGGCTTATTCTTGTCAAATTAGGGTTTCTAACCAATCTTTTGCATCCAATAGGTGTATTTGTGTCATTGGATGAACATTTAGGTCATTTTCGTCCTCCCTAGGCTTATTCTTTTCCAATTTGGGTTTTTAAGCAATCTTGTGCATCCAATAAGTTCATTTGTGTCATTGGATGAACATTTACGTCATTTTCGTCCTTCCTAGGCTTATTCTTGTCCAATTAGGGTTTTTAACCAATCTTGTGCATCCAATAGGTGTGTTTGTGTCATTGGATGAACATTTAGGTCATTTTCGTCCTCCCTAGGCTTATTCTTGTCCAATTAGGGTTTTTAACCAATCTTGTGCATCCAATAGGTGTGTTTGTGTCATTGGATGAACATTTAGGTCATTTTCGTCCTCCCAAGTCTTATTCTTGTCCTATTAGGGTTTTAAGCCAATCTTGTGCACCCAATAGGTGCGTTTGTGTCATTGGATGAACATTTAGGTCATTTTCGTCCTCCCTAGGCTTATTGTTGTTCAATTAGGGTTTTTAACCAATCTTGTGCATCCAATAAGTTCATTTGTATCATTGGATGAACATTTAGGTCATTTTCGTCCTCCCTAGGCTTATTCTTGTCCAATTAGGGTTTTTAACCAATCTTGTGCATCCAATAGGTGTGTTTGTGTCATTGGATGAACATTTAGGTCATTTTCGTCCTCCCTAGGCTTATTCTTGTCCAATTAGGGTTTTTAACCGATCTTGTGCATCCAATAGGTGTGTTTGTGTCATTGGATGAACATTTAGGTCATTTTCATCCTCCCTAGGCTTATTCTTGTCCAATTAGGGTTTCTAACCAATGTTGTGCATCCAATAAGTTCATTTGTGTCATTGGATGAACATTTAGGTCATTTTCGTCCTCCCTAGGCTTATTCTTGTCCAATTAGGGTTTTTAACCAATCTTGTGCATCCAATAGGTGTGTTTGTGTCATTGGATGAACATTTAGGTCATTTTCGTCCTCCCTAGTCTTATTCTTGTCCAATTAGGGTTTCTAACCAATCTTGTGCATCCAATAGATGTATTTGTGTCATTGGATTAATATTTAAGAAATTTTCGTCCTCCCTAGGCTTATTCTTGTTCAATTAGGGTTTCTAACCAATCTTGTGCATCCAATAGATGTGTTTGTGTCATTGGATGAACATTTAGGTCATTTTCGTCCTCCCTAGTCTTATTCTTGTCCAATTAGGGTTTTAAGCAATCTTGTGCATCCAATAAGTTCATTTGTGCCATTGGATGAACATTTAGGTCATTTTCGTCCTCCCTAGGCTTATTCTTGTCCAATTAGGGTTTTTAACCAATCTTGTGCATCCAATAGGTGTGTTTGTGTCATTGGATGAACATTTAGGTCATTTTCGTCCTCCCTAGGCTTATTCTTGTCCTATTAGGGTTTTTAACCAATCTTGTGCATCCAATAAGTTCATTTGTTTCATTGGGTGAACATTTAGGTCATTTTCGTCCTCCCTAGGCTTATTCTTGTCCAATTAGGGTTTCTAACCAATCTTGTGCATCCAATAGGTGTGTTTGTGTCATTGGATGAACATTTAGGTCATTTTCGTCCTCCCTAGGCCTATTCGTGTCCAGTTAGGGTTTTTAACCAATCTTGTGCATCCAATAAGTTCATTTGTGTCATTGGATTAACATTTAGGTCATTTTCGTCCTCCATAGGCTTATTCTTGTCCAATTATGGTTTCTAACCAATCATGGGCATCCAATAGGTGTGTTTGTGTCATTGGATTAACAATTAGGTCATTTTCGTCCTCCCTAGGCTTATTCTTGTCCAATTAGGGTTTTTAACCAATCTTATGCATCCAATAAGTTCAATTGTGTCATTGGATGAACATTTAGGTCATTTTCGTCCTCCCTAGGCTTATTCTTGTCCAATTAGGGTTTTTAACCAATCTTGTGCATCCAATAAGTTCATTTGTATCATTGGATGAACATTTAGGTCATTTTCGTCCTCCCTAGGCTTATTCTTGTCCAATTAGGGTTTTTAACCAATCTAGTGCATCCAAAAAGTTCATTTGGGTCATTGGATTAACATTTAGGTCATTTTCGTCCTCCCTAGGCTTATTCTTGTCAAATTAGGGTTTCTAACCAATCTTGTGCATCCAATAGGTTTGTTTGTGACATTGGATGAACATTTAGGTCATTTTCGTCCTAGGGTTTTTAACCAATCTTGTGCATCCAATAAGTTCAATTGTGTCATTGGATGAACATTTAGGTCATTTTCGTCCTCCCTAGGCTTATTCTTGTCCAATTAGGGTTTTGAACCAATCTTGTGCATCCAATAAGTTCATTTGTGTCGTTTGATGAACAATTAGGTCATTTTCGTCCACCCTAGGCTTATTCTTGTCCAATTAGGGTTTTTAACAAATCTTTTGCATCCAATAAGTTCATTTGTGTAATTGGATGAACATTTAGGTCATTTTCGTCCTCCTTAGGCTTATTCTTGTCCAATTAGGGTTTTTAACCAATCTTGTGCATCCAATAAGTTCATTTGTGTAATTGGATGAACATTTAGGTCATTTTCGTCCTCCCTAGGCTTATTCTTGTCCAATTAGGGTTTTTAACCAATCTTGTGCATCCAATAGGTTTGTTTGTGTCATTGGATGAACATTTAGGTCATTTTCGTCCTCCCTAGGCTTATTCTTGTCCAATTAGGGTTTTTAACCAATCTTGTGCATCTAATAGGTGTGTTTGGGTCATTGGATGAACATTTAGGGCATTTTCGTCCTCCCTAGGCTTATTCTTGTCCAATTAGGGTTTTTAACCAATCTTGTGCATCCAATAAGTTCATTTGTGTCATTGGATGAACATTTAGGTCATTTTCGTCCTCCCTAGTCTTATTCTTGTCCGATTAGGGTTTTTATGCAATGTTGTGCATCCAATAGGTGTCTTTGTGTCATTGGACGAACATTTAGGTCATTTTCGTCCTCCTTAGGCTTATTGTTGTCCAGTTAGGGTTTTTAACCAATCTTGTGCATCCAATAAGTTCATTTGTGTCATTGGATGAACATTTAGGTCATTTTCGTCCTCCCTAGGCTTATTCTTGTCCAATTAGGGTTTTTAACCAATCTTGTGCATCCAATAGGTTTGTTTGTGTCATTGGATGAACATTTAGGTCATTTTCGTCCTACCTAGGCATATTCTTTTCAATTAGGGTTTCTAACAAATCTTGTGCATCCAATAGGTGTATTTGTGTCATTGGATGAACATTTAGGCCATTTTCGTCCTCCCTAGGCTTATTCTTGTCCAATTAGGATTTTTAAGCAATCTTGTGCATCAAATAAGTTCATTTGTCTCATTGGATGAACATTTAGGTCATTTTCGTCCTCCCTAGGCTTATTCTTGTCCAATTAGGGTTTTTAACCAATCTTGTGCTTCCAATAGGTGTGTTTGTGTCATTCGTTGAACATTTAGGTCATTTTCGTCCTCCCTAGGCTTATTCTTGTCGAATTAGGATTTTTAACCAATCTTGCGCATCCAATTAGTTCATTTGTGTCGTTGGATGAACATTTAGGTCATTTTCGTCCTCTCTAGGCTTATTCTTGTCCAATTAGGGTTTCTAACCAATCTTGTGCATCCAATAAGTTCATTTGTGTCATTGGATGAACATTTAGGTCATTTCCATCCTCCCTAGGCTTATTGTTGTCCAATTAGGGTTTTTAAGCAATCTTGTGCATCCAATAAGTTCATTTGTGTCATTGGATGAACATTTAGGTCATTTTCGTCCTCCCTAGGCTTATTATTGTCCTATTAGGGTTTATAAGCAATCTTGTGCATCCAATAAGTTCATTTGTTTCATTGGATGAACATTTAGGTCATTTTCGTCCTCCCTAGGCTTATTCTTGTCCAATTAGGGTTTCTAACCAATCTTGTGCATCCAATAAGTTCATTTGTGTCATTGGATGAACATTTAGGTCATTTTCGTCCTCCCTAGGCTTATTCTTGTCCAATTAGCGTTTCTAACCAATCTTGTGCATCCAATAGGTGTGTTTGTGTCATTGGATGAACATTTAGGTCATTTTCGTCCTCCCTATGCTTATTCTTGTCCAATTAGGGTTTTTAACCAATCTTGGGCATCCAATAGGTGTGTTTGTGTCATTGGATGAACATTTAGGTCATTTTCGTCCTCCCTAGGCTTATTCTTGTCCAATTAGGGTTTTTAACCAATCTTGTGCATCCAATAAGTTCATTTGTGTCATTGGGTGAACATTTAGGTCATTTTCGTCCTCCCTAGGCTTATTCTTGTCCAATTAGGGTTTCTAACCAATCTTGTGCATCCAATAGGTGTGTTTGTGTCATTGGATGAACATTTAAGTCATTTTCGTCCTCCCTAGGCTTATTCGTGTCCAATTAGGGTTTTTAACCAATCTTGTGCATCCAATAATTTCAATTGTGTCATTGGATTAACATTTAGGTCATTTTCGTCCTCCATAGGCTTATTCTTGTCCAATTATGGTTTCTAACCAATCTTGGGCATCCAATAGGTGTGTTTGTGTCATTGGATTAACAATTAGGTCATTTTCATCCTCCTTAGGCTTATTCTTGTCCAATTAGGGTTTTTAACCAATCTTGTGCATCCAATAAGTTCAATTGTGTCATTGGATGAACATTTAGGTCATTTTCGTCCTCCCTAGGCTTATTCTTGTCCAATTAGGGTTTTTAACCAATCTTGTGCATCCAATAAGTTCATTTGTGTCATTGGATGAATAGTTAGGTCATTTTCGTCCTCCCTAGGCTTATTCTTGTCAAATTAGGGTTTCTAACCAATCTTGTGCATCAAATAGGTGTGCTTGTGTCATTGGATGAACATTTAGGTGATTTTCGTCCTCCCTAGGCTTATTCTTGTCCAATTACGGTTTTTAACCAATCTTGTGCATCCAATAGGTGTGTTTGTGTCATTGGATGAACATTTAGGTCATTTTCGTCCTCCCTAGGCTTATTCTTGTCCAATTAGGGTTTTTAACCAATCTTGTGCATCCAATAAGTTCATTTGTGTCATTCGATAAACATTTAGGTCATTTTCGTCCACCCTAGGCTTATTCTTGTCCAATTAGGGTTTTTAACCAATCTTGTGCATCCAATAAGTTCATTTGTGTCATTGGATGAACATTTAGGTCATTTTCGTCCTCCCAAGGCTTATGCTTGTCCAATTAGGGTTTTTAACCAATCTTGTGCATCCAATAAGTTCATTTGTGTCATTGGATGAACATTTAGGTCATTTTCGTCCTCCCTAGGCTTATTCTTGTCCAATTAGGGTTTTTAACCAATCTTGTGCATCTAATAGGTGTGTTTGGGTCATTGGATGAACATTTAGGTCATTTTCGTCCTCCCTAGGCTTATTCTTGGCCAATTAGTGTTTTTAACCAATCTTGTGCATCCAATAAGTTCATTTGTGTCATTGGATTAACATTTAGGTCATTTTCGTCATCCGTAGGCTTATTCTTGTCCAATTAGGGTTCCTAACCAATCTAGTGCATCCAATAGTTGTGTTTGTGTCATTGGATGAACATTTAGGTCATTTTCGTCCTCCCTAGGCTTATTCTTGTCCAATTAGGGTTTTTAACCAATCTTGTGCATCCAATAAGTTCATTTGTGTCATTGGATGAACATTTAGGTCATTTTCGTCCTCCCTAGGCATATTCTTGTCCAATTAGGGTTTTTAATCAATCTTGTGCATCCAATAGGTGTCTTTGTGTCATTGGATGAACATTTAGGTCATTTTCGTCCTCCCTAGGCTTATTCTTGTCCAATTAGGGTTTTTAAGCAATCTTGTGCATCCAATAAGTTCATTTGTGTCATTGGATGAACATTTAGGTCATTTTCGTCCTCCCTAGGCTTATTCTTGTCCAATTAGGGTTTCTAACAGATCTTTTGCATCCAATAGGTGTATTTGTGTCATTGGATGAACATTTAGGTCATTTTCGTCATCCCTAGTCTTATTCTTGTCCAATTAGGGTTTTAAGCAATCTTGTGCATCCAATAAGTTCATTTGTGTCATTGGATGAACATTTAGGTCATTTTCGTCCTCCCTAGGCTTATTCTTGTCCAATTACGGTTTTTAACGAATCTTGTGCATCCAATAGGTGTGTTTGTGTCATTGCATGAACATTTAGGTCATTTTCGTCCTCCCTAGTCTTATTCTTGTCCAATTAGGGTTTTAAGCAAACTTGTGCATCCAATAGGTGTGTTTGTGTCATTGGATGAACATTTAGGTCATTTTCGTCTTCCCTAGTCTTATTCTTGTCCAATTAGGGTTTTAAGCAATCTTGTGCATCCAATAAGTTCATTTGTGTCATCGGATGAACATTTAGGTCATTTTCGTCCTCCCTAGGCTTATTCTTGTCCAATTAGGGTTTTTAAGCAATCTTGTGCATCCAATAAGTTCATTTGTGTCATTGGATGAACATTTAGGTTATTTTCGTCCTCCCTAGGCTCATTCTTGTCCAATTAGGGTTTCTAACCAATCTTGTGTATCCAATAAGTTCATTTGTGTCATTGGATGAACATTTTGGTCATTTTCGTCCTCCCTAGGCTTATTCTTGTCCAATTACGGTTTTTAACCAATCTTGTGCATCCAATAGGTGTGTTTGTGTCATTGGATGAACATTTAGGTCATTTTCGTCCTCCCTAGGCTTATTCTTGTCCAATTAGGGTTTCTAACCAATCTTGTGCATCCAATAGGTGTATTTGTGTCATTGGATGAACATTTAGGTCATTTTCGTCCTCCCTAGGCTTATTCTTGTCCAATTAGGGTTTTTAAGCAATCTTGTGCATCCAATAAGTTCATTTGTGTCATTGGATTAACATTTCGGTCATTTTCGTCCTCCCTAGGCTTATTCTTGTCCAATTAGGGTTTTTAACCAATCTTGTGCATCCAATAGGTGTGTTTGTGTCATTGGATGAACATTTAGGTCATTTTCGTCCTCCCTAGGCTTATTCTTGTCCAATTAGGGTTTTTAACCAACCTTGTGCATCCAATAGGTGTGTTTGTGTCATTGGATGAACATTTAAGTCATTTTTGTCCTCCCTAGGCTTATTCTTGTCCAATTTGGGTTTTTAACCAATCTTGTGCATCCAATAAGTTCATTTGTGTCATTGGATTAACATTTAGGTCATTTTCGTCCTCCCTAGGCTTATTCTTGTCCAATTAGGGTTTCTAACCAATCTTGTGCATCCAATAGGTGTGTTTGTGTCTTTGGATAAACATTTAGGTCATTTTCGTCCTCCCTAGGCTTATTCTTGTCCAATTAGGGTTTTTAACCAATCTTGTGCATCTAATAGGTGTGTTTGGGTCATTGGATGAACATTTAGGTCATTTTCGTCCTCCCTAGGCTTATTCTTGTCCAATTAGGGTTTTTAACCAATCTTGTGCATCCAATAAGTTCATTTGTGTCATTGGATGAATAGTTAGGTCATTTTCGTCCTCCCTAGGCTTATTCTTGTCAAATTAGGGTTTCTAACCAATCTTGTGCATCCAATAGGTGTGTTTGTGTCGTTGGATGAACATTTTGGTCATTTTCGTCCTCCCTAGTCTTATTCTTGTCCAATTAGGGTTTTAAGCAATCTTGTGCATCCAATTAGTTCATTTGTGTCATTGGATGAATAGTTTGGTCATTTTCGTCCTCCCTAGGCTTATTCTTGTCCAATTAGGGTTTTTAACCAATCTTGTGCATCCAATAGGTGTGTTTGTGTCATTGGATGAACATTTAGGTCATTTTCGTCCTCCCTAGGCTTATTCTTGTCCAATTAGGGTTTTTAACCAATCTTGTGCATCCAATAAGTTCCTTTGTGTCATTGGTTTAACATTTAGGTCATTTTCGTCCTCCCTAGGCTTATTCTTGTCCAATTAGGGTTTTTAACCAATCTTGTGCATCCAATAAGTTCATTTGTGTCATTGGATTAACATTTAGGTCATTTTCGTCCTCCCTAGGCTTATTCTTGTCAAATTAGGGTTTCTAACCAATCGTGTGCATCCAATCGGTCTGTTTGTGTCATTGGATGAACATTTAGGTAATTTTCGTCCTCCCTAGGCGTATTCTTGTCCAATTAGGGTTTTTAACCAATCTTGTGCATCCAATAGGTGTGTTTGTGTCATTGGATGAACATTTAGGTCATTTTCGTCCTCCCTAGGCTTATTCTTGTCCAATTAGGGTTTTTAACCAATCTTGTGCATCCAATAAGTTCATTTGTGTCATTGGATGAATAGTTAGGTCATTTTCGTCCTCCCTAGGCTTATTCTTGTCAAATTAGGGTTTCTAACCAATCGTGTGCATCCAATTAGGGTTTTTAACCAATCTTGTGCATATAATAAGTTCATTTGTGTCATTGGATTAACATTTAGGTAATTTTCGTCCTCCCTAGGCTTATTCTTGTCAAATTAGGGTTTCTAACCAATCTTGTGCATCCAATAGGTTTGTTTGTGACATTGGATGAACATTTAGGTCATTTTCGTCCTCCCTAGGCTTATTCTTGTCCCATTAGGGTTTTTAACCAATCTTGTGCATCCAATAAGTTCAATTGTGTCATTGGATGAACATTTAGGTCATTTTCGTCCTCCCTAGGCTTATTCTTGTCCAATTAGGGTTTTTAAGCAATCTTGTGCATCCAATAAGTTCAATTGTGTCATTGGATGAACATTTAGGTCATTTTCGTCCTCCCTAGGCTTATTCTTGTCCAATTAGGGTTTCTAAACAATCTTGTGCATCCAATAGGTGTGTTTGTGTCATTGGATGAACATTTAGGTCATTTTCGTCCTCCCTAAGCTTATTCTTGTCCAATTAGGGTTTCTAAACAATCTTGTGCATTCAATAGGTGAGTTTGTGTCATTGAATGAACATTTAGGTCATTTTCGTCCTCCCTAGCCTTATTCTTGTCCAATTAGGGTTTCTAACCAATCTTGTGCATCCAATAGGTGTGTTTGTGTCATTGGATGAACATTTAGGTCATTCTCGTCCTCCCTATGTTTATTCTTGTCCAATTAGGGTTTTTAACCAATCTTGTGCATCCAATAGGTGTGTTTGTGTCATTGGATGAACATTTAGGTCATTTTCGTCCTCCCTAGGCTTATTCTTGTCCAATTAGGGTTTCTAACCAATCATGTGCATCCAATAGGTGTGTTTAGTCATTTGATGAACATTTAGGTCATTTTCGTCCTCCCTAGGCTTATTCTTGGCCAATTAGTGTTTTTAACCAATCTTGTGCATCCAATAAGTTCATTTGTGTCATTGGATTAACATTTAGGTCATTTTCGTCCTCCCTAGGCTTATTCTTGTCCAATTAGGGTTTCTAACCAATCTAGTGCATCCAATAGTTGTGTTTGTGTCATTGGATGAACATTTAGGTCATTTTCGTCCTCCCTAGGCTTATTCTTGTCCAATTAGGATTTTTAACCAATCTTGTGCATCCAATAAGTTCATTTGAGTCATTGGATGAACATTTAGGTGATTTTCGTCCTCCCTAGGCTTATTCTTGTCCAATTAGGGTTTTTAACCAATCTTGTGCATCCAATAGGTGTGTTTGTGTCATTGGATGAACATTTAGGTCATTTTCGTCCTCCCTAGGCTTATTCGTGTCCAATTAGGGTTTTTAACCAATCTTGTGCATCCAATAAGTTCATTTGTGTCATTGGATTAACATTTAGGTCATTTTCGTCCTCCATAGGCTTATTCTTGTCCAATTAGGGTTTCTAACCAATCTTGTGCATCCAATAGGTGTGTTTGTGTCATTGGATGAACATTTAGGTCATTTTCGTCCTCCCTAGGCTTATTCTTGTCCAATTAGGGTTTTTAACCAATCTTTTGCGTCCAATAAGTTCAATTGTGTCATTGGATGAACATTTAGGTCATTTTCGTCCTCCCTAGGCTTATTCTTGTCCAATTAGGGTTTTTAACCAATCTTGTGCATCCAATAAGTTCATTTGTGTCATTGGATGAATAGTTAGGTCATTTTCGTCCTCCCTAGGCTTATTCTTGTCAAATTAGGGTTTCTAACCAATCTTGTGCATCAAATAGGTGTGCTTGTGTCATTGGATGAACATTTAGGTGATTTTCGTCCTCCCTAGGCTTATTCTTGTCCAATTACGGTTTTTAACCAATCTTGTGCATCCAATAGGTGTGTTTGTGTCATTGGATGAACATTTAGGTCATTTTCGTCCTCCCTAGGCTTATTCTTGTCCAATTAGGGTTTTTAACCAATCTTGTGCATCCAATAAGTTCACTTGTGTCATTGGATTAACATTAAGGTCATTTTCGTCCTCCCTAGGCTTATTCTTGTCCAATTAGGGTTTCTAACCATTCTAGTGCATCCAATATGTGTGTTTGGGTCATTGGATGAACATTTAGGTCATTTTCGTCCTCCCTAGGCTTATTCTTGTCCAATTAGGGTTTTTAACCAATCTTGTGCATCCAATAAGTTCATTTGTGTCATTGGATGAATAGTTAGGTCATTTTCGTCCTCCCTAGGCTTATTCTTGTCAAATTAGGGTTTCTAACCAATCTTGTGCATCCAATAGGTGTGTTTGTGTCGTTGGATGAACATTTAGGTCATTTTCTTCCTCCCTAGTCTTATTCTTGTCCAATTAGGGTTTTAAGCAATCTTGTGCATCCAATTAATTCATTTGTGTCATTGGATGAATAGTTAGGTCATTTTCGTCCTCCCTAGGCTTATTCTTGTCCAATTAGGGTTTTTAACCAATCTTGTGCATCCAATAGGTGTGTTTGTGTCATTGGATGAACATTTAGGTCATTTTCGTCCTCCCTAGGCTTATTCTTGTCCAATTAGGGTTTTTAACCAATCTTGTGCATCCAATAGGTGTGTTTGTGTCATTGGATGAACATTTAAGTCATTTTTGTCCTCCCTAGGCTTATTCTTGTCCAATTTGGGTTTTTGACCAATCTTGTGCATCCAATAAGTTCATTTGTGTCATTGGATTAACATTTAGGTCATTTTCGTCCTCCCTAGGCTTATTCTTGTCCAATTAGGGTTTCTAACCAATCTTGTGCATCCAATA
>JBBPBR010000466.1:0-34191 GCA_037974775.1 Cicer pinnatifidum
AACCAATCTTGTGCATCCAATAAGTTCATTTGTGTCATTGGATTAACATTCAGGTCATTTTCGTCCTCCCTAGGCTTATTCTTGTCCAATTAGTGTTTCTAACCAATCTTGTGCATCCAATAGGTGTGTTTAGTTCATTGGATGAACATTTAGGTTATTTTCGTCCTCCCTAGGCTTATTCTTGTCGAATTAGGGTTTTTAACCAATCTTGTGCATCCAATAAGTTCATTTGTGTCATTGGATTATCATTTAGGTCATTTTCGTCCTTCCTAGGCTTATTCTTGTCCAATTAGGGTTTCTAACCAATCTTGTGCATCCAATAGGTGTGTTTATGTCATTGGATGAACATTTAGGTCATTTTCGTCCTCCCTAGTCTTATTCTTGTCCAATTATGGTTTTTAACCAATCTTGTACATCCAATAAGTTCATTTGTGTCATTGGATGAACATTTAGGTCATTTTCGTCCTCCCTAGGCTTATTCTTGTGCAATTAGGGTTTTAACCAATCTTGTGCATCCAATAGGTGTGTTTGTGTCATTGGATGAATATTTAGGTCATTTACGTCCTCCCTAGGCTTATTCTTGTCCAATTAGGGTTTCTAACCAATCTTGTGCATCCAATAGGTGTGTTTGTGTCATTGGATGAACATTTAGGTCATTTTCGACCTCCCTAGGCTTATTCTTGTCCAATTAGGGTTTCTAACCAATCTTGTGCATCCAATAGGTGTGTTTAGTCATTTGATGAACATTTAGGTTATTTTCGTCCTCCCTAGGCTTATTCTTGTCCAATCAGGGTTTTTAACCAATCTTGTGCATCCAATAAGTTCATTTGTGTCATTGGATTAACATTTAGGTCATTTTCGTCCTTCCTAGGCTTATTCTTGTCCAATTAGGGTTTCTAACCAATCTTGTGCATCCAATAGGTGTGTTTGTGTCATTGGATGAACATTTAGGTCATTTTCGTCCTCGCTAGTCTTATTCTTGTCCAATTAGGGTTTTAAGCAATCTTGTGCATCCCATAAGTTCATTTGTGTCATTGGATGAATATTTAGGTCATTTTCATCCTCCCTAGGCTTATTCTTGTCCAATTAGGGTTTCTAACCAATCTTGTGCATCCATTAGGTGTGTTTGTGTCATTGGATGAACATTTAGGTCATTTTCGTCCTCCCTAGTCTTATTCTTGTCCAATTAGGGTTTTTAACCAATCTTGTGCATCCAATAAGTTCATTTGTGTCATTGGATGAACATTTAGGTCATTTTCGTCCTCCCTAGGCTTATTCTTGTGCAATTAGGGTTTTTAACCAATCTTGTGCATCCAATAGGTGTGTTTGTGTAATTGGATGAACATTTAGGTGATTTTCGTCCTCCCTAGGCTTATTCTTGTCCAATTAGGGTTTTTAACCAATCTTGTGCATCCAATAGGTGTGTTTGTGTCATTGGATTAACATTTAGGTCATTTTCGTCCTCCCCAGGCTTATTCTTCTCCAATTAGGGTTTTTAACCAATCTTATGCATCCAATAAGTTCATTTGTGTCATTGGATGAACATTTAGGTCATTTTCGTCCTCTTTAGGCTTATTTTGTCCAATTAGGGTTTTTAACCAATCTTGTGCATTCAATATGTTCATTTGTGTCATTGGATTAACATTTAGGTCATTTTCGTCCTTCCTAGGCTTATTCTTGTCAAATTAGGGTTTCTAACCAATCTTGTGCATCAAATAGGTGTGTTTGTGTCATTGGATGAACATTTAGGTCATTTTCGTCCTCCCTAGGCTTATTCTTGTCCAATTAGGGTTTTTAACCAATCTTGTGTATCCAATAAGTTTATTTGTGTCATTGGATGAACAATTAGGTCATTTTTGTCCACCCTAAGCTTATTCTTGTCCAATTAGGGTTTCTAACCAATCTTATGCATCCAATAAGTTCATTTGTGTCATTGGATGAACATTTAGGTCATTTTCTTTCTCCCAAGGCTTATTCTTGTCCAATTAGGGTTTCTAACCAATCTTGTGTATCCAATAGGTGTGTATGTGTCATTGGATGAACATTTAGGTCATTTTCGTCCTCCCTAGGCTTATTCTTGTCCAATAAGGGTTTCTAACCAATCTTGTGCATCCAATAGGTGTGTTTGTGTCATTGGATGAACATTTAGGTCATTTTCGTCCTCCCTAGTCTTATTCTTGTCCAATTAGGGTTTTTAACCAATCTTGTGCATCCAATAAGTTCATTTGTGTCATTGGATGAACATTTAGGTCATTTTCGTCCTCCCTAGGCTTATTCTTGTCCAATTAGGGTTTCTAACCAATCTTGTGCATCCAATAGGTGTGTTTGTGTCATTGGATGAACATTTAGGTCATCTTTGTCCTTCCTAGTCTTATTCTTGTCCAATTAGGGTTTTATGCAATCTTCTGCATCCAATAAGTTCATTTGTGTCATTGGATGAATATTTAGGTCATTTTCATCCTCCCTAGGCTTATTCTTGTCCAATTAGGGTTTCTAACCAATCTTGTGCATCCAATAGGTGTGTTTGTGTCATTGGATGAACATTTAGGTCATTTTCGTCCTCCCTAGTCTTATTCTTGTCCAATTAGGGTTTTTAACCAATCTTGTGCATCCAATAAGTTCATTTGTGTCATTGGATGAACATTTAGGTCATTTTCGTCCTCCCTAGGCTTATTCTTGTGCAATTAGGGTTTTTAACCAATCTTGTGCACCCAATAGGTGTGTTTGTGTCATTGAATGAACATTTAGGTCATTTTCGTCCTCCCTAGGCTTATTCTTGTCCAACTAGGGTTTTAAGCAATCTTGTGCATCCAATAAGTTCATTTGTGTCATTGAATTAACATTTAGGTCATTTTCGTCCTCCCTAGGCTTATTCTTGTCCAATTAGGGTTTTTAACCAATCATGTGATTCCAATAAGTTCATTTGTGTCATTGGATGAACAATTAGGTCATTTTCGTCCACCCTAAGCTTATTCTTGTCCAATTAGGGTTTTTAACCAATCTTATGCATCCAATAGGTTCATTTGTGTCATTGGATGAACATTTAGGTCATTTTCGTCCTCCCTAGGCTTATTCTTGTCCAATTAGGGTTTTTAACCAATCTTGTGCATCCAATAGGTGTGTTTGTGTCATTGGATGAACATTTAGGTCATTTTCGTCCTCCCTAGGCTTATTCTTGTCCAATTAGGGTTTTCAACCAATCTTGTGCATCCAATAAGTTCATTTGTGTCATTGGATTAACATTAAGGTCATTTTCGTCCTTCCTAGGCTTATTCTTGTCCAATTAGGGTTTCTAACCAATCTTGTGCATCAAATAGGTGTGTTTGTGTCATTGGATGAACATTTAGGTCATTTTCGTCCTCCCTAGGCTTATTCTTGTCCAATTAGGGTTTTTAACCATTCTTGTGCATCCAATAAGTTCATTTGTGTCATTGGAAGAACATTTAGGTTATTTTCGTCCTCCCTAGGCTTATTCTTGTCCAATTAGGGTTTTTAACCAATCTTGTGCATCCAATAAGTTCATTTGTGTCATTGGATTAACATTTTGGTCATTTTCGTCCTCCCTAGGCTTATTCTTGTCCAATTAGGGTTTCTAACCAATCTTGTGCATCCAATAGGTGTGTTTGTGTCATTGGATGAACATTTAGGTCATTTTCGTCCTCCCTAGGCTTATTCTTGTCCAATTAGGGTTTTTAACCAATCTTGTGCATCCAATAAGTTCATTTGTGTCATTGGATAAACATTTAGGTCATTTTCGTCCAACCTAGGCTTATTCTTGTCCAATTAGGGTTTTTAACCAATCTTGTGCATCCAATAAGTTCATTTGTGTCATTGGATAAACATTTAGGTCATTTTCGTCCAACCTAGACTTATTCTTGTCCAATTAGGGTTTTTAACCAATCTTGTGCATCCAATAAGTTCATTTGTGTCATTGGATAAACATTTAGGTCATTTTCGTCCTCCCTAGGCTTATTCTTGTCCAATTAGGGTTTCTAACCAATCTTGTGCATCCAATAGGTGTGTTTGTGTCATTGGATGAACATTTAGGTCAGTTTCTTCCTCCCTAGGCTTATTCTTGTCCAATTAGGGTTTCTTACGAATCTTGTGCATCCAATAGGTGTGTTTGTGTCATTGGATGAACATTTAGGTCATTTTCGTCCTCCCTAGGCTTATTCTTGTCCAATTAGGGTTTTTAACCAATCTTGTGCATCCAATAAGTTCATTTGTGTCATTGGATAAACATTTAGGTCATTTTCGTCCACCCTAGGCTTATTCTTGTCCAATTAGGGTTTTTAACCAATCTTGTGCATCCAATAATTGCATTTGTGTCATTGGATGAACATTTAGGTCATTTTCGTCATCCCTAGGCTTATTCTTGTCCAATTAGGGTTTTTAACCAATCTTGTGCATCCAATAGGTGTGTTTGTGTCATTGGATGAACATTTAGGTCATTTTCGTCCTCCCTAGTCTTATTCTTGTCCAATTAGGGTTTTAAGCAATCTTGTGCATCCAATAAGTTCATTTGTGTCATTGAATTAAGATTTAAGTGATTTTCGTCCTCCCTAGGCTTATTCTTGTTCAATTAGGGTTTCTAACCAATCTTGTGCATCCAATCGGTGTGTTTGTGTCATTGGATGAACATTTAGGTCATTTTCGTCCTCCCTAGTCTTATTCTTGTCCAATTAGGGTTTTAAGCAATCTTGTGCATCCAATAAGTTCATTTGTGTATTGGATGAACATTTAGGTCATTTTCGTTCTCCCTAGGCTTATTCTTGTCCAATTAGGGTTTTTAAGCAATCTTGTGAATCCTATAAGTTCATTTGTTTCATTGGATGAACATTTAGGTCATTTTCGTCCTCCCTAGGCTTATTCTTGTCCAATTAGGGTTTTTAAGCAATCTTGTGCATCCAATACGTTCATTTGTGTCATTGGATGAACATTTAGGTCATTTTCGTCCTCCCTAGGCTTATTCTTGTCCAATTAGGGTTTTTAACCAATCTTGTGCATCCAATAGGTGTGTTTGTGTCATTGGATGAACATTTAGGTCATTTTCTCCTCCCTAGTCTTATTCTTGTCCAATCAGGGTTTTAAGCAATCTTGTGCATCCAATAAGTTCATTTGTGTCATTGGATGAACATTTAGGTCATTTTTCGTCCTCCCTATGCTTATTCTTGTCCAATTAGGGTTTTTAAGCAATCTTGTGCATCCAATAAGTTCATTTGTGTCATTGGATGAACATTTAGGTCATTTTCGTCCTCCCTAGGCTTATTCTTGTCCAATTAGGGTTTCTAACCAATCTTGTGCATCCAATAGGTGTGTTTGTGTCATTGGATGAACATTTAGGTCATTTTCGTCCTCCCTAGTCTTATTCTTGTCCAATTAGGGTTTTTAAGCAATCTTGCGCATCCATTTGTGTCATTGGATGAACATTTAGGTAATTTTCGTCCTCCCTAGGCTTATTCTTGTTCAATTAGGGTTTCTAACCTATCTTGTGCATCCAATAGGTGTGTTTGTGTCATTGGATGAACATTTAGGTCATTTTCGTCCTCCCTAGTCTTATTCTTGTCCAATTAGGGTTTTAAGCAATCTTGTGCATCCAATAATTTCATTTATGTCATTGGATGAACATTTAGGTCATTTTCGTCCTCCCTAGGCTTATTCTTGTCCAATTATGGTTTTTAAGCAATCTTGTGCATCCAATAAGTTCATTTGTGTCATTGGATGAACATTTAGGTCATTTTCGTCCTCCCTAGGCTTATTCTTGTCCAATTAGGGTTTCTAACCAATCTTGTGCATCCAATAGGTGTGTTTGTGTCATTGGATGAACATTTAGGTCATTTTCGTCCTCCCTAGGCTTATTCTTGTCCAATTAGGGTTTTAAGCAATTTTGTGCATCCAATAAGTTCATTTGGGTCATTGGATTAACATTTAGGTCATTTTCGTCCTCCCTAGGCTTATTCTTGTCCAATTAGGGTTTTTAACCAATCTTGTGCATCTAATAAGTTCATTTGTGTCATTGGATTAACATTTAGGTCATTTTCGTCCTCCCTAGGCTTATTCTTGTCCAATTAGGGTTTTTAACCAATCTTGTGCATCCAATAAGTTCATTTGTGTCATTGGATGAACATTTAGGTCATTTTCGTCCTCCCTAGGCTTATTCTTGTCCAATTAGGGTTTCTAACCAATCTTGTGCATCCAATAGGTGTATTTGTGTCATTGGATGAACGTTTAGGTCATTTTCGTCCTCCCTAGGCTTATTCTTGTCCAATTAGGGTTTTTAACCAATCTTGTGCATCCAATAGGTGTGTTTGTGTCATTGGATGAACATTTAGGTCATTTTCGTCCTCCCTAGGCTTATTCTGGTCCAATTAGGGTTTTTAACCAATCTTGTGCATCCAATAGGTGTGTTTGTGTCATTGGATGAACATTTAGGTCATTTTCGTCCTCCCTAGTCTTATTCTTGTCCAATTAGGGTTTTTAACCAATCTTGTGCATCCAATAAGTTCATTTGTGTCATTGGATGAACATTTAGGTCATTTTCGTCCACCCTAGGCTTATTCTTGTCCAATTAGGGTTTTTAACCAATCTTGTGCATCCAATAAGGTCATTTGTGTCATTGGATGAACATTTAGGTCATTTTCGACCTCACTAGGCTTATTCTTGTCCATTTAGGGTTTTTAACCATTCTTGTGCATCCAATAGGCGTATTTGTGTCATTGGATTAACATTTAGGTCATTTTTGTCCTCCCAAGGCTTTTTATTGTCCAATTAGGGTTTTTAAGCAATCTTGTGCATCCAATAAGTTCATTTGTGTCATTGGATGAACATTTAGGTCATTTTCGTCCTCCCTAGGCTTATTCTTGTCCAATTAGGGTTTCTAACCAATCTTGTGCATCCAATAGGTGTGTTTGTGTCATTGGATGAACATTTAGGTCATTTTCGTCCTCCCTAGTCTTATTCTTGTCCAATTAGGGTTTTAAGCAATCTTGTGCATCCAATAAGTTCATTTGTTTCATTGGATGAACAATTAGGTCATGTTCGTCCACCCTAGGCTTATTCTTGTCCAATTAGGGTTTTTAACCAATCTTGTGCATCCAATATGTTCATTTGTGTCATTGGATGAACATTTAGGTTATTTTCGTCCTCCCTAGGCTTATTCTTGTCCAATTAGGGTTTTTAACCAATCTTGTGCATCCAATAAGTTCATTTGTGTCATTGGATTAACATTTAGGTCATTTTCAACCTCCCTAGGCTTATTCTTGTCCAATTAGGGTTTCTAACCAATCTTGTGCATCCAATAGGTGTGTTTGTGTCATTGGATGAACATTTAGGTCATTTTCGTCCTCCCTAGGCTTATTCTTGTCCAATTAGGGTTTTTAACCAATCTTGTGCATCCAATAAGTTCATTTGTGTCATTGCATGAACATTTAGGTCATTTTAGTCATCCCAAGGCATATTCTTGTCCAATTAGTGTTTCTATCCAATCTCGTGCATCCAATAGGTGTGTTTGCGTCATTGGATGAACATTTAGGTCATTTTCGTCCTCCCTAGGCTTATTCTTGTCCAATTAGGGTTTCTAACCAATCTTGTGCATCCAATAGGTGTGTTTGTGTCATTGGATGAACATTTAGGTCATTTTCGTCCTCCCTAGGCTTATTCTTGTCCAATTAGGGTTTTTAACCAATCTTGTGCATCCAATAAGTTCATTTGTGTCATTGGATGAACATTTAGGTCATTTTCGTCCTCCCAAGGCTTGTTCTTGTCCAATTAGGGTTTCTAACCAATCTTGTGCATCCAATAGGTGTGTTTGTGTCATTGGATGAACATTTAGGTCATTTTCGTCCTCCCTAGTCTTATTCTTGTCCAATTAGGGTTTTAAGCAATCTTGTGCATCCAATAAGTTCATTTGTGTCATTGGATGAACATTTATGTCATTTTCATCCTCCCAAAGCTTATTCTTGTCCAACTAGGGTTTTTAACCAATCTTGTGCATCCAATAGGTGTGTTTGTGTAATTGGATGAACATTTAGGTCATTTTCGTCCTCCCTAGTCTTATTCTTGTCCAATTAGGGTTTTAAGCAATCTTGTGCATCCAATAAGTTCATTTGTGTCATTGGATGAACATTTAGGTCATTTTCGTCCTCCCTAGGCTTATTCTTGTCCAATTAGGGTTTCTAACCAATCTTGTGCATCCAATAGGTGTGTTTGTGTCATTGGATGAACATTTAGGTCATTTTCGTCCTCCCTAGTCTTATTCTTGTCCAATTAGGGTTTTAAGCAATCTTGTGCATCCAATAAGTTCATTTGTGTCATTGGATGAATATTTAGGTCATTTTCATCCTCCCTAGGCATATTCTTGTGCAATTAGGGTTTCTAACCAATCTTGTGCATCCAATAGGTGTGTTTGTGTCATTGGATGAACATTTAGGTCATTTTCGTCCTCCCTAGGCTTATTCTTGTCCAATTAGGGTTTTTAACCAATCTTGTGCATCCAATAAGTTCATTTGTGTCATTGGATTAACATTTATGTCATTTTCGTCCTCCTTAGGCTTATTCTTGTCCAATTAGAGTTTCTAACCAATCTTGTGCATCCAATAGGTGTGTTTGTGACATTGGATGAATATTTAGGTCATTTTCGTCCTCCCTAACCTTATTCTTGTCCAATTAGGGTTTTTAACCAATCTTGTGCATCCAATAAGTTCATTTGTGTCATTGGATGAACATTTAGGTCATTTTCGTCCTCCCTAGGCTTATTCTTGTCCAATTAGGGTTTCTAACCAATCTTATGCATCCAATAGGTGTGTTTGTGTCATTGGATGAACATTTAGGTCATTTTCGTCCTCCCTAGTCTTATTCTTGTCCAATTAGGGTTTTAAGCAATCTTGTGCATCCATTAAGTTCATTTGTGCCATTGCATGAACATTTAGGACATTTTCGTCCTCCCTAGGCTTATTTTCGTGCAAATAGGGTTTTTAACCAATCTTGTGCATCCAATAGGTGTGTTTGTGTCATAAAATGAACATTTAGGTCATTTTCATCCTCCCTAGGCTTATTCTTGTCCAATTAGGGTTTTTAACCAATCTTGTGTATCCAATAAGTTCATGTGTGTCATTGGATGAACAATTAGGTCATTTTCGTCCTCCCAAGGCTTATTCTTGTCCAATTAGGGTTTCTAACCAATCTTGTGCATCCAATAAGTTCATTTGTGTCATTGGATGAACATTTAGGTCATTTTCGTCCTCCATAGGCTTATTCTTGTCCAATTAGGGTTTTTAAGCCATCTTGTGCATCAAATAAGTTCATTTGTGTCATTGGATGAACATTTAGGTCATTTTCGTCCTCCCTAGGCTTATTCTTGTCCAATTAGGGTTTCTAACCAATCTTGTGCATCCAATAGGTGTGTTTGTGTCATTGGATGAACATTTAGGTCATTTTCGTCCTCCCTAGTCTTATTCTTGTCCAATTAGGGTTTTAAGCAATCTTGTGCATCCAATAAGTTCATTTGTGTCAATGGATGAATATTTAGGTCATTTTCGACCTTCCTAGGCTTATTCTTGTCCAATTAGGGTTTCTAACCAATCTTGTGCATCCAATATGTGTGTTTGTGTCTTTGGATGAACATTTATGTCATTTTCGTCCTCCCTAGGCTTATTCTTGTCCAATTAGGGTATTTAACCAATCTTGTGCATCCAATAAGTTCATTTGTGTCATTGGATTAACATTTAGGTCATTTTCGTCCTTCCTAGGGTTATTCTTGTCCAATTAGGGTTTCTAACCAATCTTGTGCATCCAATAGGTGTGTTTGTGTCATTGGATGAACATTTAGGTCATTTTCGTCCTCCCTAGGCTTATTCTTGTCCAATTAGGGTTTTTAACCAATCTTGTGCATCCAATAAGTTCATTTGTGTCATTGGATGAATAGTTAGGTCATTTTCGTCCTCCCTAGGCTTATTCTTGTCCAATTAGGGTTTCTAACCAATCTTGTGCATCCAATAGGTGTCTTTGTGTCATTGGATGAACATTTAGGTCATTTTCGTCCTCCCTAGGCTTATTCTTGTCCAATTAGGGTTTTTAACCAATCTTGTGCCTCCAAAAAGTTCATTTGTGTCATTGGATTAACATTTAGGTCATTTTCATCCTTCCTAGGCTTATTCTTGACCAATTAGGGTTTTTAACCAATCTTGTGCATCCAATAAGTTCATTTGTGTCATTGGATTAACATTTAGGTCATTTTCGTCCTCCCTAGGCTTATTCTTGTCCAATTAGGGTTTCTAACCAATCTTGTGCATCCAATAGGTGTGTTTGTGTCATTGGATGAACATTTAGGTCATTTTCGTCCTCCCTAGTCTTATTCTTGTCCAATTAGGGTTTTAAGCAATCTTGTGCATCCAATAAGTTCATTTGTGTCATTGGATTTATATTTAGGTCATTTTCATCCTCCCTAGGCTTATTCTTGTCCAATTAGGGTTTCTAACCAATCTTGTGCATCCAATAGGTGTGTTTGTGTCATTGGATGAACATTTAGGTCATTTTCGTCCTCCCTAGGCTTATTCTTGTCCAATTAGGGTTTTTAACCAATCTTGTGCATCCAATAAGTTCATTTGTGTCATTGGATTAACATTTAGGTCAATTTCGTCCTTCCTAGGCTTATTCTTGTCCAATTAGGGTTTCTAACAAATCTTGTGCATCCAATAGGTGTTTTTGTGTCATTGGATGAACATTTAGGTCATTTTCGTCCTCCCTAGGCTTATTCTTGTCCAATTACGGTTTTTAACCAATCTTGTGCATCCAATAAGTTCATTTGTGTCATTGGATTAACATTTAGGTCATTTTCGTCCTTCCTAGGCTTATTCTTGTCCAATTAGGGTTTCTAACCAATCTTGTGCATCCAATAGGTGTGTTTGTGTCATTGGATGAACATTTAGGTCATTTTCGTCCTCCCTAGTCTTATTCTTGTCCAATTAGGGTTTTAAGCAATCTTGTGCATCCAATAAGTTCATTTGTGTGATTGGATTAACATTTAGGTCATTTTCGTCCTCCCTAGGCTTATTCTTGTCCAATTAGGGTTTTTACCCAATCATGTGCGTCCAATAAGTTCATTTGTGTCATTGGATGAACAATTAGGTCATTCTCGTCCACCCTAAGCTTATTCTTGTCCAATTAGGGTTTTTAACCAATCTTATGCATCCAATAAGTTCATTTGTGTCATTGGATGAACATTTAGGTCATTTTCGTCCTCCCTAGGCTTATTCTTGTCCAATTAGGGTTTTTAACCAATCTTGTGCATCCAATAAATTCATTTGTGTCATTGGATTAACATTTAGGTCATTTTCGTCCTTCCTAGGCTTATTCTTGTCCAATTAGGGTTTCTAACCAATCTTGTGCATCAAATAGGTGTGTTTGTGTCATTGGATGAACATTTAGGTCATTTTCGTCCTCCCTAGGCTTATTCTTGTCCAATTAGGGTTTTTAACCAATCTTGTGTATCCAATAAGTTTATTTGTGTCATTGGATGAACAATTAGGTCATTTTTGTCCACCCTAAGCTTATTCTTGTCCAATTAGGGTTTTTAACCAATCTTATGCATCCAATAAGTTCATTTGTGTCATTGGATGAACATTTAGGTCGTTTTCGTCCTACCAAGGCTTATTCTTGTCCAATTAGGGTTTCTAACCAATCATGTGTATCCAATAGGTGTGTATGTGTCATTGGATGAACATTTAGGTTATTTTCGTCCTCCCTAGGCTTATTCTTGTCCAATAACGGTTTCTAACCAATCTTGTGCATCCAATAGGTGTGTTTGTGTCATTGGATGAACATTTAGGTCATTTTCGTCCTCCCTAGTCTTATTCTTGTCCAATTAGGGTTTTTAACCAATCTTGTGCATCCAATAAGTTCATTTGTGTCATTGGATGAACATTTAGGTCATTTTCGTCCTCCCTAGGCTTATTCTTGTCCAATTAGGGTTTCTAACCAATCTTGTGCATCCAATAGGTGTGTTTGTGTCATTGGATGAACATTTAGGTCATTTTCGTCCTCCCTAGGCTTATTCTTGTCCAATTAGGGTTTTTAACCAAACTTGTGCATACAATAGGTGTGTTTGTGTCAATGGATGAACATTTAGGTCATTTTCGTCCTCCCTAGTCTTATTCTTGTCCAATTAAGGTTTTTAACCAAACTTGTGCATCCAATAGGTGTGTTTGTGTCATTGGATGAACATTTAGGTCATTTTCGTTCTCCCTAGTCTTATTCTTGTCCAATTAGGGTTTTAAGCAATCTTGTGCATCCAATAAGTTCATTTGTGTCATTGGATGAATATTTAGGTCATTTTCATCCTCCCTAGGCTTATTCTTGTCCAATTAGGGTTTCTAACCAATCTTGTGCATCCAATAGGTGTGTTTGTGTCATTGGATGAACATTTAGGTCATTTTCGTCCTTCCTAGTCTTATTCTTGTCCAATTAGGGTTTTAAGCAATCTTGTGCATCCAATAAGTTCATTTGTGTCATTGGATGAACATTTAGGTCATTTTCGTCCTCCCTAGGCTTATTCTTGTCCAATTAGGGTTTCTAACCAATCTTATGCATCCAATAAGTTCATTTGAGTCATTGGATTAACATTTAGGTCATTTTCGTCCTCCCTAGGCTTATTCTTGTCCAATTAAGGTTTCTAACCAATCTTGTGCATCCAATAGGTGTGTTTGTGTCATTGGATGAACATTTAGGTCATTTTCGTCCTCCCTAGTCTTATTCTTGTCCAATTAGGGTTTTAAGCAATCTTGTGCATCCAATAAGTTCATTTGTGTCATTGGATGAATATTTAGGTCATTTTCGTCCTCCCTAGGCTTATTCTTGTCCAATTAGGGTTTCTAACCAATCTTGTGCATCCAATAGGTGTGTTTGTGTCATTGGATGAACATTTAGGTCATTTTCGTGCTCCCTATGCTTATTCTTGTCCAATTAGGGTTTTTAACCAATCTTGTGCATCCAATAGGTGTGTTTGTGTCATTGGATGAACATTTAGGTCATTTTCGTCCTCCCTAGGCTTATTCTTGTCCAATTAGGGTTTTTAACCAATCTTGTGCATCCAATAAGTTCATTTGTGTCATTGGATTAACATTTAGGTCATTTTCATCCTCCCCAGTCTTATTTTTGCCCAATTAGGGTTTTAAGCAATCTTGTGCATCCAATAAGTTCATTTGTGTCATTGGATGAATATTTAGGTCATTTTCATCCTCCCTAGGCTTATTCTTGTCCAATTAGGGTTTCTAACCAATCTTGTGCATCCAATAGGTGTGTTTGTGTCATTGGATGAACATTTAGGTCAATTGCGTCCTCCCTAGGCTTATTCTTGTCCAATTAGGGTTTTTTTTACCAATCTTGTGCATCCAATAGGTGTGTTTGTGTCATTGGATGAACATTTAGGTCATTTTCAACCTCCCTAGGCTTATTCTTGTCCAATTAGGGTTTTTAACCAATCTTGTGCATCCAATAAGTTCATTTGTGTCATTGGATTAACATTTAGGTCATTTTCATCCTCCCCAGTCTTATTTTTGCCCAATTAGGGTTTTAAGCAATCTTGTGCATCCAATAAGTTCATTTGTGTCATTGGATGAATATTTAGGTCATTTTCATCCTCCCTAGGCTTATTCTTGTCCAATTAGGGTTTCTAACCAATCTTGTGCATCCAATAGGTGTGTTTGTGTCATTGGATGAACATTTAGGTCAATTGCGTCCTCCCTAGGCTTATTCTTGTCCAATTAGGGTTTTTTTTACCAATCTTGTGCATCCAATAGGTGTGTTTGTGTCATTGGATGAACATTTAGGTCATTTTCATCCTCCCTAGGCTTATTCTTGTACAATTAGGGTTTTAAGCAATCTTGTGCATCCAATAAGTTCATTTGTGTCATTGGATTAACATTTAGGTCATTTTCGTCCTCCCTAGGCTTATTCTTGTCCAATTAGGGTTTTAAGCAATCTTGTGCATCCAATAAGTTCATTTGTGTCATTGGATGAATATTTAGGTCATTTTCATCCTCCCTAGGCTTATTCTTGTCCAATTAGGGTTTCTAACCAATCTTGTGCATCCAATAGGTGTGTTTGTGTCATTTGATGAACATTTAGCTCATTTTCGTCCTACCTAGTCTTATTCTTGTCCAATTATGGTTTTAAGCAATCTTGTGCATCCAATAAGTTCATTTGTGTCATTGTATGAATATTTAGGTCATTTTCGTCATCCCTATGCTTATTCTTGTCCAATTAGGGTTTTTAACCAATCTTGTGCATCCAATAGGTGTGTTTGTGTCATTGGATGAACATTTAGGTCATTTTCGTCCTCCCTAGGCTTATTCTTGTCCAATTAGGGTTTCTAACCAATCTTGTGCATCAAATAGGTGTGTTTGTGTCATTGGATGAACATTTAGGTCATTTTCGTCCTCCCTAGGCTTATTCTTGTCCAATTAGGGTTTTTAAGCAATCTTGTGCATCCAATAAGTTCATTTGTGTCATTGGATAAACATTTAGGTCATTTTCTTCCTCCCTAGGGTTATTCTTGTCCAATTAGGGTTTCTAACCAATCTTGTGCATCCAATAGGTGTGTTTGTGTCATTGGATGAACATTTAGGTCATTTTCGTCCTCCCTAGGCTTATTCTTGTCCAATTAGGGTTTTTAACCAATCTTGTGCATCCAATAAGTTCATTTGTGTCATTGGATGAATAGTTAGGTCATTTTCGTCCTCCCTAGGCTTATTCTTGTCCAATTAGGGTTTCTAACCAATCTTGTGCATCCAATAGGTGTCTTTGTGTCATTGGATGAACATTTAGGTCATTTTCGTCCTCCCTAGGCTTATTCTTGTCCAATTAGGGTTTTTAACCAATCTTGTGCCTCCAAAAAGTTCATTTGTGTCATTGGATTAACATTTAGGTCATTTTCATCCTTCCTAGGCTTATTCTTGACCAATTAGGGTTTTTAACCAATCTTGTGCATCCAATAAGTTCATTTGTGTCATTGGATTAACATTTAGGTCATTTTCGTCCTCCCTAGGCTTATTCTTGTCCAATTAGGGTTTCTAACCAATCTTGTGCATCCAATAGGTGTGTTTGTGTCATTGGATGAACATTTAGGTCATTTTCGTCCTCCCTAGTCTTATTCTTGTCCAATTAGGGTTTTAAGCAATCTTGTGCATCCAATAAGTTCATTTGTGCCATTGGATGAACATTTAGGTTATTTTCGTCCTCACTAGGCTTAGTTTTGTGCAATTAGGGTTTTAAACCATTCTTGTGCATCCAATAGGTGTGTTTGTGTCATTAGATGAACATTTAGGTCATTTTCATCCTCCCTAGGCTTATTGTTGTCCAATTAGGGTTTTTAACCAATCTTGTGCATCCAATAGGTGTGTTTGTGTCATTGGATGAACATTTAGGTCATTTTCGTCCTCCCTAGGCTTATTCTTGTCCAATTAGGGATTTTAAGCAATCTTGTGTATCCAATAAGTTCATTTGTGTCATTGGATGAACATTTAGGTCATTTTCGTCCTCCCTAGGCTTATTCTTGTCCAATTAGGGTTTTTAACCAATCTTGTGCATCCAATAGGTGTGTTTGTGTCATTGGATGAACATTTAGGTCATTTTCGTCCTCCCTAGGCTTATTCTTGTCCAATTAGGGTTTCTAACCAATCTCTTGCATCCAATAGGTGTGTTTGTGACATTGGATGAACATTGAGGTCTTTTTCGTCCTCCCTAGGCTTATTCTTGTCCAATTAGGGTTTTTAACCAATCTTGTGCATCCAATATGTTCATTTGTGTCATTGGATGAACATTTAGGTTATTTTCGTCCTCCCTAGGCTTATTCTTGTCCAATTAGGGTTTTTAACCAATCTTGTGCATCCAATAAGTTCATTTGTGTCATTGGATTAACATTTAGGTCATTTTCAACCTCCCTAGGCTTATTCTTGTCCAATTAGGGTTTCTAACCAATCTTGTGCATCCAATAGGTGTGTTTGTGTCATTGGATGAACATTTAGGTCATTTTCGTCCTCCCTAGGCTTATTCTTGTCCAATTAGGGTTTTTAACCAATCTTGTGCATCCAATAAGTTCATTTGTGTCATTGCATGAACATTTAGGTCATTTTAGTCATCCCAAGGTATATTCTTGTCCAATTAGTGTTTCTAACCAATCTCGTGCATCCAATAGGTGTGTTTGTGTCATTGGATGAACATTTAGGTCATTTTCGTCCTCCCTAGGCTTATTCTTGTCCAATTAAGGTTTCTAACCAATCTTGTGCATCCAATAGGTGTGTTTGTGTCATTGGATGAACATTTAGGTCATTTTCGTCCTCCCTAGGCTTATTCTTGTCCAATTAGGGTTTTTAACCAATCTTGTGCATCCAATAAGTTCATTTGTGTCATTGGATGAACAATTAGGTCATTTTCGTCCACCCTAAGCTTATTCTTGTCCAATTAGGGTTTTTAACTAATCTTATGCATCCAATAAGTTCATTTGTGTCATTGGATGAACATTTAGGTCATTTTCGTCCTCCCTAGGCTTATTCTTGTCCAATTAGGGTTTTTAACCAATCTTGTGCATCCAATATGTTCATTTGTGTCATTGGATTAACATTTAGGTCATTTTCGTCCTTCCTAGGCTTATTCTTGTCCAATTAGGGTTTCTAACCAATCTTGTGCATTAAATAGGTGTGTTTGTGTCATTGGATGAACATTTAGGTCATTTTCGTCCTCCCTAGGCATATTCTTGTCCAATTAGGGTTTTTAACCAATCTTGTGTATCCAATAAGTTTATTTGTGTCATTGGATGAACAATTAGGTCATTTTTGTCCACCCTAAGCTTATTCTTGTCCAATTAGGGTTTTTAACCAATCTTATGCATCCAATAAGTTCATTTGTGTCATTGGATGAACATTTAGGTCATTTTCGTCCTCCCTAGGCTTATTCTTGTCCAATTAGGGTTTTTAACCAATCTTGTGCATCCAATAAGTTCATTTGTGTCATTGGATTAACATTTAGGTCATTTTCGTCCTTCCTAGGCTTATTCTTGTCCAATTAGGGTTTTTAACTATTCTTGTGCATCCAATAGGTGTGTTTGTGTCATTGGATGAACATTTAGGTCATTTTCGTCCTCCCTAGGCTTATTCTTGTCCAATTAGGGTTTTTAACCAATCTTGTGCATCCAATAAGTCCATTTGTGTCATTGGATTAACTTTTAGGTCATTTCCGTCCTTCCTAGGCTTATTCTTGTCCAATTAGGGTTTCTAACCAATCTTGTGCATCCAATAGGTGTGTTTGTGTCATTGGATGAACATTTAGGTCATTTTCGTCCTCCCTAGGCTTATTCTTGTCCAATTAGGGTTTTTAACCAATCTTGTGCATCCAATAAGTTCATTTGTGTCATTGGATTAACATTTAGGTCATTTTCGTCCTTCCTAGGCTTATTCTTGTCCAATTAGGGTTTCTAACCAATCTTGTGCATCCAATAGGTGTGTTTGTGTCATTGGATGAACATTTAGGTCATTTTCGTCCTCCCTAGTCTTATTCTTGTCCAATTAGGGTTTTAAGCAATCTTGTGCGTCCAATAAGTTCATTTATGTCATTGGATGAACATTTAGGTCATTTTCGTCCTTCATTGGCTTATTCTTGTCCAATTAGGGTTTCTAACCAATCTTGTGCATCCAATAGGTGTGTTTGTGTCATTGGATTAACATTTAGGTCATTTTCGTCCTCCCTAGGCTTATTCTTGTCCAATTAGGGTTTTTAACCAATCTTGTGCATCCAATAAGTTTATTTGTGTCATTGGATGAACATTTAGGTCATTTCCGTCCTCCCTAGGCTTATTCTTGTCCAATTAGGGTTTCTAACCAATCTTGTGCATCCAATAGGTGTGTTTGTGTCATTGGATGAACATTTAGGTCATTTTCGTCCTCCCTAGTCTTATTCTTGTCCAATTAGGGTTTTAAGCAATCTTGTGCATCCAATAAGTTCATTTGTGTCATTGGATGAATATTTACGTCATTTTCATCCTCCCTAGGCTTATTCTTGTCCAATTAGGGTTTTTAACCAATCATGTGCATCCAATAACTTCATTTGTGTCATTGGATGAACAATTAGGTCATTTTCGTCCACCCTAAGCTTATTCTTGTCCAATTAGGGTTTTTAACCAATCTTATGCATCCAATAAGTTCATTTGTGTCATTGGATTAACATTTAGGTCATTTTCGTCCTTCCTAGGCTTATTCTTGTCCAATTAGGGTTTAGAACCAATCTTGTGCATCCAATAGGTGTGTTTGTGTCACTGGATGAACATTTAGGTCATTTTCGTCCTCCCTAGTCTTATTCTTGTCCAATTAGGGTTTTAAGCAATCTTGTGCATCCAATAAGTTCATTTGTGTCATTGGATGAATATTTAGGTCATTTTCATCCTCCCTAGGCTTATTCTTGTCCAATTAGGGTTTTTAACCAATCATGTGCATCCAATAACTTCATTTGTGTCATTGGATGAACAATTAGGTCATTTTCGTCCACCCTAAGCTTATTCTTGTCCAATTAGGGTTTTTAACCAATCTTATGCATCCAATAAGTTCATTTGTGTCATTGGATGAACATTTAGGTCATTTTCGTCCTATCTAGGCTTATTCTTGTCCAATTAGGGTTTTTAACCAATCTTGTGCATCCAATATGTTCATTTGTGTCATTGGATTAACATTTAGGTCATTTTCGTCCTTCCTAGGCTTATTCTTGTCCAATTAGGGTTTCTAACCAATCTTGTGCATCAAATAGGTGTGTTTGTGTCATTGGATGAACATTTAGGTCATTTTCGTCCTCCCTAGGCTTATTCTTGTCCAATTAGGGTTTTTAACCAATCTTGTGCATCCAATAAGTTCATTTGTGTCATTGGATGAACAATTAGGTCATTTTCGTCCACCCTAAGCTTATTCTTGTCCAATTAGGGTTTTTAACTAATCTTATGCATCCAATAAGTTCATTTGTGTCATTGGATGAACATTTAGGTCATTTTCGTCCTCCCTAGGCTTATTCTTGTCCAATTAGGGTTTTTAACCAATCTTGTGCATCCAATATGTTCATTTGTGTCATTGGATTAACATTTAGGTCATTTTCGTCCTCCCTAGGCTTATTCTTGTCCAATTAGGGTTTCTAACCAATCTTGTGCATCCAATAGTTGTGTTTGTGTCATTGGATGAACATTTAGGTCATTTTCGTCCTCCCTAGGCTTATTCTTGTCCAATTAGGGTTTTTAACCAATCTTGTGCATCCAATAAGTTCATTTGTGTCATTGGATTAACATTTAGGTCATTTTCGTCCTTCCTAGGGTTTTTAACCAATCTTCTGCATCCAATAAGTTCATTTGTGTCATTGGATTAACATTTAGGTCATTTTCGTCCTTCCTAGGCTTATTCCTGTCCAATTAGGGTTTCTAACCAATCTTGTGCATCCAATAGGTGTGTTTGTGTCATTGGATGAACATTTAGGTCATTTTCGTCCTCCCTAGTCTTATTCTTGTCCAATTAGGGTTTTAAGCAATCTTGTGCATCCAATAAGTTCATTTGTGTCATTGGATGAATATTTAGGTCATTTTCGTCCTCCCTAGGCTTATTCTTGTCCAATTAGGGTTTCTAACCAATCTTGTGCATCCAATAGGTGTGTTTGTGTCATTGGATGAACATTTAGGTGATTTTCGTCCTCCCTAGTCTTATTCTTGTCCAATTAGGGTTTTAAGCAATCTTGTGCATCCAATAAGTTCATTTGTGTCATTGGATGAACATTTAGGTCATTTTCGTCCTCCCTAGGCTTATTCTTGTGCAATTAGGGTTTTTAACCAATCTTGTGCATCCAATAGGTGTGTTTGTGTCATTGGGTGAACATTTAGGTCATTTTCGTCCACCCTAGGCTTATTCTTGTCCAATTAGGGTTTTTAACCAATCTTGTGCATCCAATAAGTTCATTTGTGTCATTGGATGAACATTTAGGTCATTTTCGTCCTCCCTAGGCTTATTCTTGTCCAATTAGGGTTTCTAACCAATCTTGTGCATCCAATAGGTGTGTTTGTGTCATTGGATTAACATTTAGGTTATTTTCGTCCTTCCTAGGCTTATTCTTGTCCAATTATGGTTTTTAACCAATCTTGTGCATCCAATAAGTTCATTTGTGTCATTGGATGAACATTTAGGTCATTTTCGTCCTCCCTAGGCTTATTCTTGTCCAATTAGGGTTTTTAACCAATCTTGTGCATCCAATAAGTTCATTTGTGTCATTGGATGAACATTTAGGTCATTTTCGTCCTCCCTAGTCTTATTCTTGTCCAATTAGGGTTTTTATGCAATCTTATGCCTCCAATAGGTGTGTTTGTGTTATTGTAGGAACGTTTAGGTCATTTTCGTCCTCCCTAGTTTTATTCTTGTCCAATTAGGGTTTTTATGCAATCTTGTGCATCCAATAGGTTTGTTTGTGTCATTGGACGAACATTTAGGTCATTTTGGTCCTCCCTAGGCTTATTCTTGTCCAATTAGGGTTTTTAACAACTCTTGTGCATCCAATAAGTTCATTTGTGTCATTGGATGAACATTTAGGTCATTTTCGTCATCCCTAGTCTTATTCTTGTCCAATTAGGGTTTTAAGCAATCTTGTGCATCCAATATGTGTGTTTGTGTCATTGGATGAACATTTAGGTCATTTTCGTCCTCCCTATGCTTATTCTTGTCCAATTAGGGTTTTTAACCAATCTTGTGCATGCAATAAGTTCATTTGTGTCATTGGATGAACATTTAGGTCATTTACGTCCTCCCTAGGCTTATTCTTGTCCAATTAGGGTTTTTAACCAATCTTGTGCATCCAATAAGTTCATTTGTGTCATTGGATGAACAATTAGGTCATTTTCGTCCACCCCAAGCTAATTCTTGTCCAATTAGGGTTTTTAACCAATCTTATGCATCCAATAAGTTCATTTGTGTCATTGGATGAACATTTAGGTCATTTTCGTCCTCCCTAGGCTTATTCTTGTCCAATTAGGGTTTCTAACCAATCTTGTGCATCCAATAGGTGTGTTTGTGTCATTGGATGAACATTTAGGTCATTTTCGTCCTCCCTAGGCTTATTCTTGTCCAATTAGGGTTTTTAACCAATCTTGTGCATCCAATAGGTGTGTTTGTGTCATTGAATGAACATTTAGGTCATTTTCGTCCTCCCTAGGCTTATTCTTGTCCAATTAGGGTTTTTAACCAATCTTGTGCATCCTATAAGTTCATTTGTGTCATTGGATAAACATTTAGGTCATTTTCGTCCACCCTAGGCTTATTCTTGTCCAATTAGGGTTTTTAACCAATCTTGTGCATCCAATTGGTGTATTTGTGTCATTGGATGAACATTTAGGTCATTTTCGTCCTCCCTAGGCTTATTCTTGTCCAATTAGGGTTTCTAACCAATCTTGTGCATCCAATAGGTGTGTTTGTGTCATTGGATGAACATTTAGGTCATTTTCGTCCTCCCTAGGCTTATTCTTGTCCAATTAGGGTTTTTAACCAATCTTGTGCATCCAATAGGTGTGTTTGTGTCATATGATTAACATTTAGGTCATTTTCGTCCTCCCCAGGCTTATTCTTGTCCAATTAGGATTTTTAACCAATCTTGTGCATCCAATATGTTCATTTCTTTCATTGGATTAACATTTAGGTCATTTTCGTCCTCCCTAGGCTTATTCTTGTCCAATTAGGGTTTCTAACCAATCTTGTGCATCAAATAGGTGTGTTTGTGTCATTGGATGAACATTTAGGTCATTTTCGTCCTCCCTAGGCTTATTCTTGTCCAATTAGGGTTTTTAACCAATCTTGTGCATCCAATAAGTTCATTTGTGTCATTGCATGAACAATTAGGTCATTTTCGTCCACCCTAAGCTTATTCTTGTCCAATTAGGGTTTTTAACCAATCTTATGCATCCAATAAGTTCATTTGTGTCATTGGATGAACATTTAGCTCATTTTCGTCCTCCCTAGGCTTATTCTTGTCCAATTAGGGTTTTTAACCATTCTTGTGCAACCAATATGTTCATTTGTGTCATTGGATTAACATTTAGGTCATTTTCGTCCTTCCTAGGCTTATTCTTGTCCAATTAGGGTTTCTAACCAATCTTGTGCATCAAATAGGTGTGTTTGTGTCATTGGATGAACATTTAGGTCATTTTCGTCCTCCCTAGGCTTATTCTTGTCCAATTAGGGTTTTTAACCAATCTTGTGTATCCAATAAGTTTATTTGTGTCATTGGATGAACAATTAGGTCATTTTTGTCCACCCTAAGCTTATTCTTGTCCAATTAGGGTTTTTAACCAATCTTATGCATCCAATAAGTTCATTTGTGTCATTGGATGAACATTTAGGTCATTTTCGTCCTCCCAAGGCTTATTCTTGTCCAATTAGGGTTTCTAACCAATCCTGTGCATCCAATAGGTGTGTATGTGTCATTGGATGAACATTTAGGTCATTTTCGTCCTCCCTAGGCTTATTCTTGTCCAATTAGGGTTTCTAACCAATCTTGTGCATCCAATAGGTGTGTTTGTGTCATTGGATGAACATTTAGGTCATTTTCGTCCTCCCTAGTCTTATTCTTGTCCAATTAGGGTTTTTAACCAATCTTGTGCATCCAATAAGTTCATTTGTGTCATTGGATGAACATTTAGGTCATTTTCGTCCTCCCTAGGCTTATTCTTGTGCAATTAGGGTTTTTAACCAATCTTGAGCATCCAATAGGTGTGTTTGTGTCATTGAATGAACATTTAGGTCATTTTCGTCCTCCCTAGGCTTATTCTTGTCCAACTAGGGTTTTAAGCAATCTTGTGCATCCAATAAGTTCATTTGTGTCATTGAATTAACATTTAGGTCATTTTCGTCCTCCCTAGGCTTATTCTTGTCCAATTAGGGTTTTTAACCAATCATGTGCATCCAATAAGTTCATTTGTGTCATTGGAGGAACAATTAGGTCATTTTCGTCCACCCTAAGCTTATTCTTGTCCAATTAGGGTTTTTAACCAATCTTGTGCATCCAATAAGTTCATTTGTGTCATTGGATGAACATTTAGGTCATTTTCGTCCTCCCTAGGCTTATTCTTGTGCAATTAGGGTTTTTAACCAATCTTGTGCATCCAATAGGTGTGTTTGTGTCATTGGATGAACATTTAGGTCATTTTCGTCCTCCCTAGGCTTATTCTTGTCCAAATAGGGTTTTTAACCAATCATGTGCATCCAATAAGTTCATTTGTGTCATTGGATGAACAATTAGGTCATTTTCTTCCACCCTAAGCTTATTCTTGTCCAATTAGGGTTTTTAACCAATCTTATGCATCCAATAAGTTCATTTGTGTCATTGGATGAACATTTAGGCCATTTTCGTCCTCCCTAGGCTTATTATTGTCCAATTAGGGTTTTTAACCAATCTTGTGCATCCAATAAGTTCATTTGTGTCATTGGATTAACATTTAGGTCATTTTCGTCCTTCCTAGGCTTATTCTTGTCCAATTAGGGTTTCTAACCAATCTTGTGCATCAAATAGGTGTGTTTGTGTCATTGGATGAACATTTAGGTCATTTTCGTCCTCCCTAGGCTTATTCTTGTCCGATTAGGGTTTTTAACCAATCTTAAGCATCCAATAAGTTCATTTGTGTCATTGGATGAACATTTAGGTTATTTTCGTCCTCCCTAGGCTTATTCTTGTCCAATTAGGGTTTTTAACCAATCTTGTGCATCCAATAAGTTCATTTGTGTCATTGGATTAACATTTAGGTCATTTTCGTCCTTCCTATGCTTATTCTTGTCCAATTAGGGTTTCTAACCAATCTTGTGCATCAAATAGGTGTGTTTGTGTCATTGGATGAACATTTAGGTCATTTTCGTCCTCCCTAGGCTTATTCTTGTCCAATTAGGGTTTCTAACCAATCTTGTGCATCAAATAGGTGTGTTTGTGTCATTGGATGAACATTTAGGTCATTTTCGTCCTCCCTAGGCTTATTCTTGTCCAATTAGGGTTTCTAACCAATCTTGTGCATCCAATAGGTGTGTTTGTGTCATTGGATGAACATTTAGGTCATTTTCATCCTCCCTATGCTTATTCTTGTCCAATTAGGGTTTTTAACCAATCTTGTGCATCCAATAGGTGTGTTTGTGTCAATGGATGAACATTTAGGTCATTTTCGTCCTCCCTAGGCTTATTCTTGTCCAATTAGGGTTTTTAACCAATCTTGTGCATCCAATAAGTTCATTTGTGTCATTGGATGAACATTTAGGTCATTTTCGTCCTCCCAAGGCTTATTGTTGTCCAATTAGGGTTTTTAACCAATCTTGTGCATCCAATAAGTTCATTTGTGTCATTGGATGAACATTTAGGTCATTTTTGTCCACCCTAGGCTTATTGTTGTCCAATTAGGGTTTTTAACCAATCTTGTACATCCAATAGGTGTGTTTGTGTCATTTGATGAACATTTAGGTCATTTTCGTCCTCCCTAGGCTTATTCTTGTCCAGTTAGGATTTTTAACAAATCTTGTGCATCCAATAGGTGTGTTTGTGTCATTGGATGAACATTTAGGTCATTTTCTTCCTCCCTAGGCTTATTCTTGTCCAATTAGGGTTTCTAACCAATCTTGTGCATCCAATAGGTGTGTTTGTGTCATTGGATGAACATTTAGGTCATTTTCGTCCTCCCTAGTCTTATTCTTGTCCAATTAGGGTTTTAAGCAATCTTGTGCATCCAATAAGTTCATTTGTGTCATTGGATGAACATTTATGTCATTTTCATCCTCCCAAAGCTTATTCTTGTCCAACTAGGGTTTTTAACCAATCTTGTGCATCCAATAGGTGTGTTTGTGTAATTGGATGAACATTTAGGTCATTTTCGTCCTCCCTAGTCTTATTCTTGTCCAATTAGGGTTTTAAGCAATCTTGTGCATCCAATAAGTTCATTTGTGTCATTGGATGAACATTTAGGTCATTTTCGTCCTCCCTAGGCTTATTCTTGTCCAATTAGGGTTTCTAACCAATCTTGTGCATCCAATAGGTGTGTTTGTGTCATTGGATGAACATTTAGGTCATTTTCGTCCTCCCTAGTCTTATTCTTGTCCAATTAGGGTTTTAAGCAATCTTGTGCATCCAATAAGTTCATTTGTGTCATTGGATGAATATTTAGGTCATTTTCATCCTCCCAAGGCTTATTCTTGTCCAATTAGGGTTTCTAACCAATCTTGTGCATCCAATAGGTGTGTTTGTGTCATTGGATGAACATTTAGGTCATTTTCGTCCTCCCTAGGCTTATTCTTGTCCAATTAGGGTTTTTACCCAATCTTGTGCATCCAATAAGTTCATTTGTGTCATTGGATGAACATTTAGGTCATTTTTGTCCTCCCAAGGCTTATTCTTGTCCAATTAGGGTTTCTAACCAATCTTGTGCATCCAATAGGTGTGTTTGTGTCATTGGATGAACATTTAGGTCATTTTCGTCCTCCCTAGTCTTATTCTTGTCCAATTAGGGTTTTAAGCAATCTTGTGCATCCAATAAGTTCATTTGTGTCATTGGATGAATATTTAGGTCATTTTCATCCTCCCTTGGCATATTCTTGTCCAATTAGGGTTTCTAACCAATCTTGTGCATCCAATAGGTGTGTTTGTGTCATTCGATGAACATTTAGGTCATTTTCGTCCTCCCTAGTCTTATTCTTGTCCAATTAGGGTTTTAAGCAATCTTGTGCATCCAATAAGTTCATTTGTGTCATTGGATGAATAGTTAGGTCATTTTGGTCCTCCCTATGCTTATTCTTGTCAAATTAGGGTTTCTAACCAATCTTTTGCATCCAATAGGTGTGTTTGTGTCATTGGATGAACATTTAGGTTATTTTCGTCCTCCCTAGTCTTATTCTTGTCAAATTAGGGTTTTGAGCAATCTTGTGCATCCAATAAGTTCATTTGTGTCATTGGATTAACAATTAGGTCATTTTCGTCCTCCCTAGGCTTATTCTTGTTTAATTAGGGTTTCTAACCAATCTTGTGCATCCAATAGGTGTGTTTGTGTCATTGGATGAACATTTAGGTCATTTTCGTCCTCCCTAGGCTTATTCTTGTCCAATTAGGGTTTTTAACCAATCTTGTGCATCCAATAAGTTCATTTGTGTCATTGGATGAATAGTTATGTCATTTTCGTCCTCCCTAGGCTTATTCTTGTCAAATTAGGGTTTCTAACCAATCGTGTGCATCCAATAGGTGTGTTTGTGTCATTGGATGAACATTTAGGTCATTTTCGTCCTCCCTAGGCATATTCTTGTCCAATTAGGGTTTCTAACCAATCTTGTGCATCCAATAAGTTCATTTGTGTCATTGGATGAATATTTAGGTCATTTTCGTCCTCCCTAGGCTTATTCTTGTCCAATTAGGGTTTCTAACCAATCTTGTGCATCCAATAGGTGTGTTTGTGTCATTGGATGAACATTTAGGTCATTTTCGTCCTCCCTAATCTTATTCTTGTCCAATTAGGGTTTTAAGCAATCTTGTGCATCCAATAAGTTCATTTGTGTCATTGGATGAACAATTAGGTCATTTTCGTCCACCCTAGGCTTATTCTTGTCCAATTAGGGTTTTTAACCACTCTTGTGCATCCAATATGTTCATTTGTGTCATTGGATGAACATTTAGGTTATTTTCGTCCTCCCTAGGCTTATTCTTGTCCAATTAGGGTTTTTAACCAATCTTGTGCATCCAATAAGTTCATTTGTGTCATTGGATTAACATTTAGGTCATTTTCAACCTCCCTAGGCTTATTCTTGTCCAATTAGGGTTTCTAACCAATCTTGTGCATCCAATAGGTGTGTTTGTGTCATTGGATGAACATTTAGGTCATTTTCGTCCTCCCTAGGCTTATTCTTGTCCAATTAGGGTTTTTAACCAATCTTGTGCATCCAATAAGTTCATTTGTTTCATTGCATGAACATTTAGGTCATTTTCGTCATCCCAAGGCATATTCTTGTCCAATTAGTGTTTCTAACCAATCTCGTGCATCCAATAGGTGTGTTTGTGTCATTGGATGAACATTTAGGTCATTTGCGTCCTCCCTAGGCTTATTCTTGTCCAATTAGGGTTTTTAACCAATCTTGTGCATCCAATAAGTTCATTTGTGTCATTGGATGAACAATTAGGTCATTTTCGTCCACCCTAAGCTTATTCTTGTCCAATTAGGGGTTTTAACCAATCTTATGCATCCAATAAGTTCATTTGTGTCATTGGATGAACATTTAGGTCATTTTCGTCCTATCTAGGCTTATTCTTGTCCAATTAGGGTTTTTAACCAATCTTGTGCATCCAATATGTTCATTTGTGTCATTGGATTAACATTTAGGTCATTTTCGTCCTTCCTAGGCTTATTCTTGTACAATTAGGGTTTCTAACCAATCTTGTGCATCAAATAGGTGTGTTTGTGTCATTGGATGAACATTTAGGTCATTTTCGTCCTCCCTAGGCTTATTCTTGTCCAATTAGGGTTTTTAACCAATCTTGTGCATCCAATAAGTTCATTTGTGTCATTGGATGAACAATTAGGTCATTTTCGTCCACCCTAATCTTATTCTTGTCCAATTAGGGTTTTTAACCAATCTTATGCATCCAATAAGTTCATTTGTGTCATTGGATGAACATTTAGGTCATTTTCGTCCTCCCAAGGCTTATTCTTGTCCAATTAGGGTTTCCAACCAATCTTGGGCATCCAATAGGTGTGTTTGTGTCATTGGATGAACATTTAGGTCATTTTCGTCCTCCCTAGGCTTATTCTTGTCCAATTAGGGTTTTTAACCAATCTTGTGCATCCAATAGGTGTGTTTGTGTCATTGGATGAACATTTAGGACATTTTCGTCCTCCCTAGTCTTATTCTTGTCCAATTAGGGTTTTTAACCAATCTTGTGCATCCAATAAGTTCATTTGTGTCATTGGATGAACATTTAGGTCATTTTCGTCCTCCCTAGGCTTATTCTTGTCCAATTAGGGTTTTTAAGCAATCTTGTGCATCCAATAAGTTCATTTGTGTCATTGGATGAACATTTAGGTCATTTTCGTCCTCCCTAGGCTTATTCTTGTTCAATTATGGTTTCCAACCAATCTTGTGCATCCAATAGGTGTGTTTGTGTCATTGGATGAACATTTAGGTCATTTTCGTCCTCCCTAGTCTTATTCTTGTCCAATTAGGGTTTTAAGCAATCTTGTGCATCCAATAAGTTCATTTGTGTCATTGGATGAACATTTAGGTTGTTTTCGTCCTCACTAGGCTTAGTTTTGTGCAATTATGGTTTTTAACAAATCTTGTGCATCCAATAGGTGTGTTTGTGTCATTGGATGAACATTTAGGTCATTTTCGTCCTCCCTAGTCTTATTCTTGTCCAATTAGGGTTTTAAGCAATCTTGTGCATCCAATAAGTTCATTTGTGTCATTGGATTAACATTTCGGTGATTTTCGTCCTTCCTAGGCTTATTCTTGTCCAATTAGGGTTTCTAACCAATCTTGTGCATCCAATAGGTGTGTTTGTGTCATTGGATGAACATTTAGGTCATTTTCGTCCTCCCTAGGCTTATTCTTGTCCAATTAGGGTTTTTAACCAATCTTGTGCAACCAATAAATTCATTTGTGTCATTCGATGAACATTTAGGTCATTTTCGTCCTCCCAAGGCTTATTCTTGTCCAATTAGGGTTTCTAAAAAATCTTGTGCATCCAATAGGTGTGTTTGTGTCATTGGATGAACATTTAGGTCATTTTCGTCCTCCCTAGTCTTATTCTTGTCCAATTAGGGTTTTAAGCAATCTTGTGCATCCAATAAGTTCATTTGTGTCATTGGATGAATATTTAGGTCATTTTCAACCTCCCTAGGCATATTCTTGTCCAATTAGGGTTTCTAACCAATCTTGTGCATCCAATAAGTTCAATTGTGTCATTGGATGAACATTTAGGTCATTTTCGTCCTCCCTAGGCTTATTCTTGTCCAATTACGGTTTTTAACCAATCTTGTGCATCCAATAAGTTCATTTGTGTCATTGGATGAACATTTAGGTCATTTTCGTCCTCCATAGGCTTATTCTTGACCAATTAGGGTTTTTAACCAATCTTGTGCATCCAATATGTTCATTTGTGTCATTGGATGAACATTTAGGTCATTTTCGTCCTCCCTAGGCTTATTCTTGTCCAATTAGGGTTTTTAACCAATCTTGTGCATCCAATAGGTGTCTTTGTGTCATTGGATGAACATTTAGGCCATTTTCGTCCTCCATAGGCTTATTCTTGTCGAATTAGGGTTTCTAAACAATCTTGTGCATCCAATAGGTGTGTTTGTGTCATTGGATGAACATTTAGGTCATTTTCGTCCTCCCTAGGCTTATTCTTGTCCAATTAGGGTTTTTAACCAATCTTGTGCATCCAATAAGTTCATTTGTGTCATTGGATGAACATTTAGGTCATTTTCGTCCTCCATAGGCTTATTCTTGTCCATTTAGGGTTTTTAACCAATCTTGTGCATCCAATAAGTTCATTTGTTTCATTGGATGAACATTTAGGTCATTTTCGTCCTCCCTAGGCTTATTCTTGTCCAATTAGGGTTTTTATGCAATCTTGTGCATCCAATAGGTGTGTTTGTGTCATTGGACGAACATTTAGGTCATTTTCGTCCTCCCTAGGCTTATTCTTGTCCAATTAGGGTTTTTATGCAATCTTGTGCATCAAATAGGTGTGTTTGTGTCATTGGATGAACATTTAGGTCATTTTCGTCCTCCCTAGTCTTATTCTTGTCCAATTAGGGTTTTTAACCAATCTTGTGCATCCAATAAGTTCATTTGTGTCATTGGATGAACATTTAGGTCATTTTCGTCCTCCCTAGGCTTATTCTTGTGCAATTAGGGTTTTTAACCAATCTTGTGCATCCAATAGGTGTGTTTGTGTCATTGGATGAACATTTAGGTCATTTTCGTCCTCCCTAGGCTTATTCTTGTCCAATTAGGGTTTTAAGCAATCTTGTGTATCCAATAAGTTCAATTGTGTCATTGGATGAATATTTAGGTCATTTTCATCCTCCCTAGGCTTATTCTTGTCCAATTAGGGTTTTTAAACAATCTTGTGAATCCAATAGGTGTGTTTGTGTCATTGGATGAACATTTAGGTCATTTTCGTCCTCCCTAGTCTTATTCTTGTCCAATTAGGGTTTTTAACCAATCTTGTGCATCCAATAAGTTCATTTGTGTCATTGGATGAACATTTAGGTCATTTTCATCCTCCCAAGGCTTATTCTTGTCCAATTAGGGTTTCTAACCAATCTTGTGCATCCAATAGGTGTGTTTGTGTCATTGGATGAACATTTAGGTCATTTTCGTCCTCCCTAGGCTTATTCTTGTCCAATTAGGGTTTTTAACCAATCTTGTGCATCAAATAACTTCATTTGTGTCATTGGATTAACATTTAGGTCATTTTCGTCCTCCCTAGGCTTGTTCTTGTCCAATTAGGGTTTCTAACCAATCTTGTGCATCCAATAGGTGTGTTTGTGTCATTGGATGAACATTTAGGTCATTTTCGTCCTCCCTAGTCTTATTCTTGTCCAATTAGGGTTTTAAGCAATCTTGTGCATCCAATAAGTTCATTTGTGTCATTGGATGAATATTTAGGTCGTTTTCGTTCTCCCTAGGCTTATTCTTGTCCAATTAGGGTTTCTAACCAATCTTGTGCATCCAATAGGTGTGTTTGTGTCATTGGATGAACATTTAGGTCATTTTCGTCCTCCCTAGGCTTATTCTTGTCCAATTAGGGTTATTAACCAATCTTGTGCATCCAATAGGTGTGTTTGTGTCATTGGATGAACATTTAGGTCATTTTCGTCCTCTCTAGGCTTATTCTTGTCCAATTAGGGTTTCTAACCAATCTTGTGCATCCAATAGGTGTGTTTGTGTCATTGGATGAACATTTAGGTCATTTTCGTCCTCCCTAGGCTTATTCTTGTCCAATTAGGGTTTTTAACCAATCTTCTGCATCCAGTAAGTTCATTTGTGTCATTGGATGAACATTTAGGTCATATTCGTCCTCCCTAGGCTTATTCTTGTCCAATTAGGGTTTTTAACCAATCTTGTGCATCCAATAAGTTCATTTGTGTCATTGGATGAACATTTAGGTCATTTTCGTCCTCCCTAGGCTTATTCTTGTCCAATTAGGGTTTTTAACCAATCTTGTGCATCCAATAAGTTCATTCGTGTCATTGGATGAACATTTAGGTCATTTTCGTCCTCCCTAAGCTTATTCTTGTCCAATTAGGGTTTTTAACCAATCTTGTGCATCCAATAAGTTCATTTGTGTCATTGGATGAACATTTAGGTCATTTTCGTCCTCCCTAAGCTTATTCTTGTCGAATTAGGGTTTTTAACCAATCTTGTGCCTCCAATAAGTTCATTTGTGTCATTGGATTAACATTTAGGTCATTTTCGTCCTTCCTAGGCTTATTCTTGACCAATTAGGGTTTTTAACAAATCTTGTGCATCCAATAAGTTCATTTGTGTCATTGGATTAACATTTAGGTCATTTTCGTCCTCCCTAGGCTTATTCTTGTCCAATTAGGGTTCTTAACCAATCTTGTGCCTCCAATAAGTTCATTTGTGTCATTGGATTAACATTTAGGTCATTTTCGTCCTTCCTAGGCTTATTCTTGACCCATTAGGGTTTTTAACCTATCTTGTGCATCCAATAAGTTCATTTGTGTCATTGGATTAACATTTAGGTCATTTTCGTCCTCCCTAGGCTTATTCTTGTCCAATTAGGGTTTCTAACCAATCTTGTGCATCCAATAGGTGTGTTTGTGTCATTGGATGAACATTTAGGTCATTTTCGTCCTCCCTAGTCTTATTCTTGTCCAATTAGGATTTTAAGCAATCTTGTGCATCCAATAAGTTTATTTGTGTCATTGGATGAATATTTAGGTCATTTTCGTCCTCCCTAGGCTTATTCTTGTCCAATTATGGTGTCTAACCAATCTTGTGCATCCAATAGGTGTGTTTGTGTCATTGGATGAACATTTAGGTCATTTTCGTCCTCCCTATGCTTATTCTTGTCCAATTAGGGTTTTTTAACCAATCTTTTGCATCCAATAAGTTCATTTGTGTCATTGGATTAACATTTAGGTCATTTTCGTCCTCCCTAGGCTTATTCTTGTCCAATTAGGGTTTCTAACCAATCTTGTGCATCCAATAGGTGTGTTTGTGTCATTGGATGAACATTTAGGTCATTTTCGTCCTCCCTAGGCTTGTTCTTGTCCAATTAGGGTTTTTAACCAATCTTGTGCATCCAATAAGTTCATTTGTGTCATTGGATTAACATTTAGGTCATTTTCGTCCTCCCTAGGCTTATTCTTGTCCAATTAGGGTTTCTAACCAATCTTGTGCATCCAATAGGTGTGTTTGTGTCATTGGATGAACATTTAGGTCATTTTCGTCCTCCCTAGGCTAATTCTTGTCCAATTAGGGTTTTTAACCAATCTTGTGCATCCAATAAGTTCATTTGTGTCATTGGATTAACATTTAGGTCATTTTCGTCCTCCCTAGGCTTATTCTTGTCCAATTAGGGTTTCTAACCAATCTTGTGCATCCAATAGGTGTGTTTGTGTCATTGGATGAACATTTAGGTCATTTTCGTACTCCCTAGGTTTATTCTTGTCCAATTAGGATTTTTAACCAATCTTGTGCATCCAATAAGTTCATTTGAGTCATTGGATTAACATTTAGGTCATTTTCGTCCTCCCTAGGCTTATTCTTGTCCAATTAGGGTTTCTAACCAATCTTGTGCATCCAATAGGTGTGTTTGTGTCATTGGATGAACATTTAGGTCATTTTCGTACTCCCTAGGCTTATTCTTGTCCAATTAGGGTTTTTAACCTATCTTGTGCATCCAATAAGTTCATTTGTGTCATTGGATGAACATTTAGGTCATTTTCGTCATCCCAAGGCATATTCTTGTCCTATTAGTGTTTCTAACCAATCTCGTGCATCCAATAGGTGTGTTTGTGTCATTGGATGAACATTTAGGTCATTTTCGTCCTCCCTAGGCTTATTCTTGTCGAATTAGGGTTTTTAACCAATCTTTTGCATCCAATAAGTTCATTTGTGTCATTGGATTAACATTTAGGTCATTTTCGTCCTCCATAGGCTTATTCTTGTCCAATTAGTGTTTCTAACCAATCTTGTGCATCCAATAGGTGTGTTTGTGTCATTGGATGAACATTTAGGTCATTTTCGTCCTCCCTAGGCTTATTCTTGTCGAATTAGGGTTTTTAACCAATCTTGTGCATCCAATAAGTTCATTTGTGTCATTGGATTACCATTTAGGTCATTTTCGTCCTTCCTAGGCTTATTCTTGTCCAATTAGGGTTTCTAACCAATCTTGTGCATCCAATAGGTGTGTTTGTGTCATTGGATGAACATTTAGGTCATTTTCGTCCTCCTTAGTCTTATTCTTGTCCAATTATGGTTTTAACCAATCTTGTGCATCCAATAAGTTCATTTGTGTCATTGGATGAACATTTAGGTCATTTTCGTCCTCCCTAGGCTTATTCTTGTCCAATTAGAATTTTAACCAATCTTGTGCATCCAATAAGTTCATTTGTGTCATTGGATAAATATTTAGGTCATTTTCGTCCTCCCTAGGCTTATTCTTGTCCAATTAGGGTTTCTAACCAATCTTGTGCATCCAATAGGTGTGTTTGTGTCATTGGATGAACATTTAGGTCATTTTCGTCCTCCCAAGGCATATTCTTGTCCAATTAGGGTTTCAAAACAATCTTGTGAATCCAATAGGTGTGTTTGTGTCATTGGATGAACATTTAGGTCATTTTCGTCCTCCCTAGGCTTATTCTTGTGCAATTAGGGTTTTTAACCAATCTTGTGCATCCAATAGGTGTGTTTGTGTCATTGGATGAACATTTAGGTCATTTTCGTCCTCCCTAGGCTTATTCTTGTCCAATTAGGGTTTTTAACCAATCTTGTGCATCCAATAGGTGTGTTTGTGTCATATGATTAACATTTAGGTCATTTTCGTCCTCCCCAGGCTTATTCTTGTCCAATTAGGATTTTTAACCAATCTTGTGCATCCAATATGTTCATTTCTTTCATTGGATTAACATTTAGGTCATTTTCGTCC